>RCUC01172662.1:0-18600 GCA_003697995.1 Taxidea taxus jeffersonii
ATATGAAGTCACTCAAAGTCTAGTACAATCCTATATTTGTGCTGTCTTTTGACCTTTCCCAAAATATATATATATAACAGACATTTTACAGAGAATTTTTCCAAATTGGAGAGACTAGAAGACATTCACATGGGGAGTTTTGAAGAATTCAATATCAAAACCTTGTAATAAGTTTACACTGAGAAGCCACTCTCCTAGCCCAACAAATCTCAGGATTTTTAAGGATTTGGCATCAGAATGTGCACAAAACAAATTTAACTGTCTTAGTGTTGCTCACACACTGCTAACAAATCAAAATAACAGCAATGATAGTGACAACAGCAGAAGTAACAACAGCAATAACAAGAGAGATCTAGGAGAAGAGGGGCAGGAAAGCAACCAGTGCTGTTTGAATAACTTTAGACACCATTTCTATGGAGAACAACAGTATATCATCTACAAATGGAGAGCAAGTAGAGAAAGAATCTGTGAATTGAAATAACTAATGCAATTTTAAATTGAATGATCACTGAGAAGAGGATGAGCTAAATGACAGCATAGTGGGAGGACCTTAAGCTTGCTTCACCCCTTGAACACAGCTAGATTACTATTAAATCATTCTGAACGCCCAAGAAATCTATCTGAGGACTGACAGAACAAACTGCACAACTAGAGGGAGAGAGGAGGCTACATCATGGAAGGTAGGAGGTGCAGAGATGTGGTTTGGGGGAGAACAGGTGACCACACAAGGAAAACACTCCCCCAAAGCCATTGACTGAGGAAATTAGAGGGGATGATTTTTGTGAGTTTTTACAACCAGTGGAGCTCAAAGACTGGAGTTTTAGAGGTTCATCCATGGTGTGGCTGGTACAGAGCCATAAGGACATGGCAGTGCTCCTGTAGAGAAGGCAGGCAGGTAATCTGGGGGGCAGACAGCATGATCACAGGATCTCCTGAGACACACTGGTAGAGAAGTGTCCCCATCTTTAGAGTGCATCTGAGAGAGATGGTTTTGCCTCTCCAGGGACAAAGGATCTGGTGGGTGATATTTTCCTTCCCCATCCCTCAGCATAGGTGCAGACACACCTGCTGAGGGTGGATAACCCAGACACTGGCTGCTTAGTGTACTTTGTTCTACATTCCATGCTCCTGAGCTCTGCTGTGACTGCTCTTTGGTATCAAACCTACATTAATCCCAGTCAGTGAGACGCTCCCCCAGAAGACCAGGAAAGGTCCCTGCCACACCAGATCCTTAAAGTTTGAAGTTTTAAAACTCAGCTGGCCTTGCTGAATAAAGTGCACTGTACTTCTCCAGGCAGACAAGCAGCCTGGAGACAGACAGTGAGTAAGCAGTGATATGAAAAACACCTAGGATGCATGAGAGAAACACTTCTTTGGGAGGGCTTCCCTGAAAGCACCAAGCATGAACTCCCCAAGGACAAAGGAGTTGGCTGGTGCCATTTCTCCCTCTGTCCTTTCAGTTAAACCTAACTTCATTAAACAGCACAGCAACAACACTGGCTGCCTAAATTGCTTACATTGGCTCTGACCCCCAACCCTACACTTTGCTGGTAATGCTTTTCTTGGGTAAGTGTCCTTTAAAACCAGTGCAGTGGGCCCCTACCCACCCAGAAGATCAGCACAAACTTCTGGAAATACCACATCTACTGACCATAAAGTTCTTCAAAGCTTCAGGTCTAGTGGAGATAGCATCAAGTCTCTTTTTACAAGCAGACCAGAGAACACCTAGTTAAAACTTGCCACAATCTGGCCAAGGTTGAAACACTGCTGCCTGTAGGCAAGGAGAAACTCTGCAGAGGACTGGCCTGAGGGGTAGAACAGACAACACAGCAGCAGAGTTCACATAGCACACACCAGGGACACTTTCTGAAGTGCCAGGCATTATATGACCTCTTCTTCATAAAGCCATTACTCTCAAGAGCAGAAAACATAACAGACTTTCCTAACACAGAGAAGGAAACAGAGACCTAAACAAAATGCCAAGATGGAAGAATTCATTTCAAGAGAAAGAACAAGGGAAGGTCACTGTCAGAGATCTAATTGAAAAGATATAAGTAATATGCTTGATGCAGAATTTAAAGCAACAGTCAGGAGCACCTGGGTGGCTTAATTGGTTAAGTGTCTGACTCTCAGTTTTGGCTCAGGTCATGATCTCAGGGTTACATAAATGAGAACCAGGTCAGGTTCCATGCTTGGAGTGGAGCCTACTTAGGATTCTCTCTTACCCTCTCCCTTTGCCCTTCCCCCCAATATCTCTCTAAAAAAAAGAAAAGAAAAGGAAAAATCATAAGGATACTACTTGGACTTGAGACAAGCATGGAAGATGCCAGAGAAATCAAAGATAAAAGAGCTTAAAATCAATCAGGACAAAATAAAAAAATTGCAATAACTGAAATATGAAACTGACTGGATGCAATGACCACAAGGATGGAAGAAGCAGAGGAATGAAAAAATAGTATAGAAAATGGAATTATGGAAAATAATGAAGCTGAAAAGAAGAGAAGAGGGATAGAAAAATCTCCTATCACAAAAGTAGACTTAAGGAAATAACTTGGTGACTGCATCAAATGTAATAATATTTGCAACATAGGAGTCCTGGAAGAAGAAGAGGCAGAAAAGGGGTCAGAATGTTTATTTGAGGAAATTATAGCTGAAAAATTCCCCAGTCTGAGGAAAGAAACAGACATCCAAATTCAGGAGGCACTGAGAATTCCCATAAAAATTAACAAAAGCAGGCCAACACCAAGACATATGGTAGTAAAACTTCCAAAATATAGAAATAAAGAAAAAAAATCCTAAAACCATCAAGACAAAAGAAGACAAATAAGATCAACATACAAGAGAATACAAATGAGGTTAGAAGCAGATCTCTCCACAGAAGCCTGAAGGCCAGAAGCAAGTGGCATGATATATTCAAGGTGATGGGGAAAATCTACAGTCAAGAATACTCTATCCAGCTAAGGTATCATTCAGAGTAGAAGGAGATATAGCATTTCCCAGACAAACAAAAACTAAAGGTGATCATGTCCACTAAACCACCCCTGCAGGAAATATTAAATGTGACACTTTGAGTGGAGGAAAAGACTAGAAAGGAACAGAGAAGAACTCCAGAAACAATGACAAAGCAAGCAATAAAATGGCACTAAATTCACATCAATAATTACTCTGAATGTATATGAAAATACATAGGGTGCCAGAATGGATTGAAAAACCAAACACATCAATATGCTGCCTACATGAGATTCATTTTAGACTCAAAGACCCCTGCAGTTTGAAAGTGAGGGAATGGAAACCATTTATC
This sequence comes from Taxidea taxus jeffersonii, assembly GCA_003697995.1. NCBI lineage: Eukaryota > Metazoa > Chordata > Mammalia > Carnivora > Mustelidae > Taxidea > Taxidea taxus. The sequence continues at coordinate 3,302 of RCUC01172662.1, forward strand.
ATGCTAACAGATGTCAAAAGAAAGCCAAAGTAACCATACTTAGACCGAACAAAATAAATTCTATTTTTTTAATTTAAATTAAATTAATTAAAATGTAGTATAGTACTAGTTTCAGAAGTAGAGTTCAGTGATTCATCAGTTACATATAACATGCAGTGCTTATTATAGCATGTGCCCTCCTTGATGCCCATCACCCAGTTACTCCAATCCTCCCACCCACTTCCCTTTCAGCAACTCTGTTTGTTTCCTAAATTAAGATTCTCCTATGGTTTTTCTCTCTGATTTTGTCTTACTTTATCCCCCCCTTCCCCTATGATCCTTTTGTTCTTAAATTTCATATATGAATGAAAGCATATGATAATTCTCTTTCTCTGATTGACTTATTTCACTTAACATAATATACTCTTGTCCCATCCATGTCTTTGGCTTAACAATACTCCCTAGCTTTAGATTTCATTTCTTTGATGGCTGAGTAATATTCCATTGTACATACATACACATTTTCTTTATCCATTCATCTGTCAATGGACATCTGGGCTCTATCAACAGCTTGGCTATTTTGGACATTGCTGCAATAAATGTTGAGGTCCAGGTGACCCTTCAGATCACTACATTTGTATCCTTTGGGAAATACCTATTAGTGCAATTGTTGGGTCATAAGGTAGCTCTATTTTTAACTTTTTGAGGAACTTCTCCATACTGTTTTCCAGAGTGGTTGTACCAGCTTGCATTCCCACTAACAATGTAAGAGGGTTCCCATTTCTCTGCATCCTTGTTGTTTCCTGACTTGTTAATTTTAGCCATTCTGACTGGTGTGAGGTGGTGTCTTATTGTGGTTTTGGTTTGTATTTCTCTGATGCCAAGTGATAATGAACTTTTATTTTTATCCATCTGTTGGCCATTTGTATGTCTTCTTTGGAGAAATACCTGTTCATGTCTTCTGTCCATTTCTTGAATGAACTATTTGTTTTTTGGGTGTTGCAGATTGTTCCATTCCCCTCTTTGAATATATCATACCATTCCCTTCTGGCTTGCAAAGTTTCTGCTGAAAAAAAAACAGCTGAGTCTTATGAACTTTCCCTTGTATATTAGTACCTTCTTTGGTCTTGCTTTTAAGATTTTTCCTTTATCACTATATTTTGCCAATTTAATTATAATATGTCTTGGTGTAGATCTGCTTTTGTTGATTTTGTTGGGGTTCTTTGTGTATCCTAGATCTGAATGTCTGTTTCCTTCCCAAGAATAGGGAAATTTTCAACTATTATTTCTTCAAATAAAATTTTTGCCCCCTTTTCTCTCCTTCTTCTTCTGGGACTCCTATGGTATGAATGTGATTACATTTGATGCAGTTGCTGAGTTCCCTAAGTCTATTATTGTTTTTCATAATTCTTTTTTTTCTGTTTTGTTCAGCTTAATTTTTTCCATTACTCTGCCTTCTGCATCATTAATCATTCCTCTGTTTCTTTCAGCTTGTTGTTCATTCCATCCAGTGTGTTCTTCAGGGCCTGGCACTTTAGGGAATGTCTCCAATGCATGCTGTATGGGCTCTGCTGTTGTGTCTTGGCCACTTTATCCTTCAGGCTAGTTGTCTGCAGAGGCTTTTTTGGCTGTTGTGGGCAGTGTTTGGTTCCTAGCCTGGTTGTGGTAAATTTTAATGAGGTGTGGTCTATTCTTCTTAGGAAATGAGGCTTTTGGCACAGCTGTTGGAACTGTGGCCCCACAAAACTTCCAGGTCAGGATGGTGTTGGCTGGGGTTTCAGCTGTTCTTTTCAGGATGGGTAACTGCCTTGCTGTGACTGAGGCAAACCTGACAGGGAAGGGCAGTTCCACTGGAATGTGGGGGTGTCAGGGTTTGGTGTAAACAAGTTAGTAGCAAGGGTCAGTGCTATGCTGGTTCCTGGAGGTGGTCCCGGGCTTACGCTAAAGGGCACAGGAAGGAGGGGGCATCTGCTATTTCCTTTTTTCCCATTTGGGTGTCCCTGAATGCTGCCTCTGGGACAGACTCAGAGATGAGCAAATAACCTTTCCACTATGTGCCCCTGGTGCTTATCAGATCACTGCCTCCATACTGTGTGTCTGTGGGATGTTTTCCCTACATTTTCTCCAAGAGCAGCCCCAATGCCCTCCAGGTTCTATCCCAGTCAAGTCTGCTGACATTTGACACTCCAGACTTTAAGCCCTGCTGGTTGCAAGAACTTATGAAATTCAGCCCCTCTCACTTTCCAAGCCAAATACTGTGGGGTTTCATCTTCCATCTGTGGGTTCCCCTGTGTACTATTCTGGTTTTTTTTTACCTTCTCTGTGACCACAGTTCCCTTCCTAATTTGGCAGCCATGATCAGTTTCTCTCCCAAACCATGTCTCTATACTTCCTACCTTCTTTGATGTGACCTCTTCTCTACCTTTTGTTGTGGAGTGTGTTTTGTCAGTCTTCAGGTCTCTGGGGTATTCATGATGACTTGATAATTATCTAGTTGTTTTCATGGGACAAAGCATGCCTGAGGTCATTCTACCCCATTGCCATCTTCACCGTCCCAATAGTTCCTTTTCTTTGTCTCAGCCAAACAGATACTTTTAAATATTTTATTGTGCATGTTTTTAGAAAATGGTTTCTTGGAATATTTAGTCTTTCTGCTTCATCTTTCCTTTGTTTCTTTTGCACTATCCTAAATATTTAAATCTAACGACTGTCTTATTTTTTATTTTTCACTTTTTATTTTTTTAAGATTTTATTTATTTTTGAATATGTGAGAGAGAAAGAGAGAGACCACAAGTGGTGAGAGGGGCAGAGGGAGAAGCAGGCTCCCCACTGAACAGGGAGTCCAATGTGGGCCACTATCCCAGTGACCTGAGATCATGACCTGAGCTGAAGGCAGATGCTTAACAGGCTGAGCCACCCAGGCATCCTTTTTTCACTTTTTAAAATTAAATGAGGAAGGCAGAGTTAAGATTACAGAGCAGTTGGGGCTCCTGGGGTTTTCCTCATTCTGCAAAACACAGCTGTATTAAGGTCAGATCACCTGGAACACCCAGGAAATCAGTCTGAGGATTGGAAGAAGGATTTCCACAGTTGGAGGGAGACAATGTGGCAGGTGTGTGCATGGAAATGAATTGGGTGAGAAAAAAGCTGCTGTGGTCTGAAGGGTGGGGGGAAGACTTTCTGTGTGGAGAGAAAATGGAGAGAGGGAAAGGGGTTGAGAGAATGCAGTGGTGGGTTCACACAAGAAGAAAACTTCTTGGATCACTGTCTGGGGAGCTGGGCAAACTGAGTGGTGCAGATTTTTTGCAAATAGTGAAGCTCAAACTCTGAGCTTTTGGAAGTATGTGACTTTTGCTGGAGAGCTACCGCATGTACTCCTGGAGAGGATGGCACTGGCCTGGAGTGCAAACAAAGAGGTGTAGGGATCTTTGAGGTTGCACTGGGAAAGACCATTCCACTTCCTGGAGTACATTTGGAAGAGGGCATATTGCCTCTCCAGAAAAGAAAAAAGGAAAAAAAAACATGTAGGGACCAGCAAACAGCCTTTCATCAACAAGGGACTATGACTCCCACAGAGGGTGGATAAGCTGGTTGCTCCTTTTTGCCATAGCATAGAATTCACATATCACACAGGTAGGGGACCATTTTTCTGTGACAAACAGCACTACTCAGAGGGAAGTAAGCCTCTAATCTGGAAGAGGGAACAGATCTGAGTTGTGCTCATCCTTTAGGCTTTAAAGTTTTGGGTTTTTTTTTAAAAGATTTTATCTATTTGTTTGACAGACAGAGATCACAAGTAGGCAGGGAGGCAGGCAGATAGAGAGAGGAGGAGGCAGGCTCCCTGCTGAGCAGAGAGCCCAATGGGGCTCAATCCCAGGACCCTGGGATCATGACCTGAACCGAAGGCAGAGGCTTTAAGCCACTGAGCCACCCAGGCACCCTGGATCTGTAGTTTTGATTCTAGCTATTCACCAAAGATAAAACACACAAGATTTGGAGTTTTGAATCCCAGTGATGCAGGAGAGGTGGGTGCCAGGCATGCTTATGGCCCTCACTTTTCTGTGAGGGCTTCCTGAAAAGTGGGAGGTATGAAATACCCTTTCTGATGTGGGAGAGTGGGGTGTTACCATTTTATTCCCACTACCAACAAGTCATACATCAGAGAGCAAAACAGCAGCCCCCATTGGAGATGGAAACCACTCCAAACCCAGCCTCCTGTGCTTGGCAAGTGCTTTTTTACAGGGGCAGGATTGATTTTGAGACAGCACAGCAGGCCTCTACCCCAGGAGAGTAACACAGGCAGCACACCACATGCACCAGGTCTACTGATCATACAGTGCCTCACAGTGTCCCCTTAAGGCCTCGTGCAAATAGGGTCAGGCTGTATTTTTTTCTCTTCTCTTATTATTTTTTTCTGTCTTTTTCTTTGGAATCAGGCTTATAGTTTTTTTTCTTTTTTTCTTAAGATTTTATTTATTTATTTGACAGAAAGATAGAGAGCATAAGTAGGCAGAGCAGCAGGCAGAGAGAGAGAGGGAGAAGCAGACTCCCTGCTGAGCAGGGAGCCCGATGCAGGGCTAGCTCCTAGGACCTTGGGATTGTGACCTGAGCTGAAAGCAGATGCTTAACCAACTGAGCCACCCAGGCACCTCAGGTTTTTCTTTTCTTTTCTTTTCTTTTTTTAAGATTTTATTTATTTACTTGACAGAGAGAGATCACAAGTAGGCAGAGAGGCAAGCAGAGAGAGAGGAAGGGAAGCAGGCTCCCTGCTGAGCAGACAGCCCGATGCAGAGCTCGATCCCAGGACCCTGGGATCATGACCTGAGCCGAAGGCAGAGGCTTTAACCCACTGAGCCACCCAGGTGCCCCTCTTTCCTTTCCTTTCCTTTCCTTTTCTTTTCTCTTCCCTTCTTTTCTTTCCTCTTCTTTCCTTTCTTTTCTTTTTTTCCTTTCCTTTTCTTTGGAATCAGACTTATAGTTTTTTGTTTGTTTGTTTGTTTTTGTTTTTTGTTTGTTTTGATTTTTTTTAAAGTATTCCTTTTCTTTTCTCTTATTTTTGGATCAGGATTTTTTTTCATTTTCTTTTTTTTTCTCTTTCTTTCTTTTCCAGGCTTTAAAAATAAAAAAAATCAAAACACACCTCATAAATGTTCAAATACCCCTCACTACGTATGAGGAGAAACTCTGCAGAGAACTGACCAGTGGGAAAGAGGAACCAAAATGCAACAGCAGAGTGCACATGGCATACACAGAAACACTTCCTGAAGTGCCAGGCCCTGTGCAGTATATGACCCCTTTTAATATAGCATTACTCTGAGTTGCAAGAAACATAACAGGGTTTCATAACAAGCAAAAGACAGAAACTTGGCCAAAATTGCAAGATGGAAGAATTCTCTCCAAAATAAATGTCAGGAAGATATCACAGCCAGGGACTTGCTCAAAGCAGATAAGAGCAATATATCTGAATTAAAACTTAAATCAAGTTATAAGACTACTAGCTAGTCTTTTTTAAAAATTATTTTTATTAACATATAATGTATTATTTGCCCCAGGGGTAAGGTCTGTGAATCGTCAGGCTTACACATTTCACAGAACTCACCGTATCACATAAACTCTTCAAGGTCCATAACCCAACCACCCTCTCCCTACCACCTTTCTCCCCAGCAACCCTGTTTGCTTCATGAGATTAAGTCTCTTATGGTTTGTCTCCCTCCCGATCCCATCTTGTTTCGTTTTTTCCTTCCCTATCCCCCATGCCCCCCACCCTGCCTCTTAAATTCCTCATATCAGAAAGATTATATGATAATTGTCTTTCTCTGATTGACTTATTTTGCTCAGCATAATACCCTCTAGTCCCATCCATGTCATTGTAAATGGCAAGATTTCACTTCTTTTGATGGCTGCGTAATATTCTATTGTGTAGGGGCGCCTGGGTGGCTCAGTGGGTTAAAGCCTCTGCTTTCGGCTCAGGTCATGATCCCAGGGTCCTGGGATTGAGCCCCGCATCGGGCTGTCTGCTCAGCAGGGAGCCTGCTCCCCCCCCCCCGTCTGCCTCTCTGCCTACTTGTGATCTCTGTCTCTCAAATAAATAAATAAAATCTTTAAAAAAAATTCTATTGTGTATACACACACACACACACACACACACACCACATCTTCTTTATCCATTCATCTGTTGATAGACATCTAGGTTCTTTCCATAGTTTGGCTATGTAGCTACTGTAAACATTTGGGTGCATGTGCCCCTTTGGATCACTACATTTGTATCTTTAGGTTAAATACCCAACTACTAGCTAGTCCTTAAAAAAAACATAGAAGGGGCACCTGGGTGGCTCAGTGGCTTAAAGCCTCTGCCTTTGGCTCAGGTCATGATCCCAGATCAGGCTCTCTGCTCAGCAGGGAGCCTGCTTCCTCCTCTCTCTGCCTGCTTCTCTGCCTACTTGTGATCTCCATCTGTCAAATAAATAAAAATTTAAAAAAATTAAAAAAAAATAGAAGACACAAAAGAAAACCTTGCTACATAAATAAAACACATAAAAACTAGTCAAGTTGAAATAAAAAATGGTATAATGAAGAAGCAAAATAGACTGGATATAATCACTTTGAGGACTGAAGAAGCAGAGTAGAGAATAGTTGATATAGAAGATAAAATTATGGAAAATAATGAAGCTGAAAGGAAGAGGGAAAGAAAATGTAAACCTAGGGAATTCAGCAATTCCATGAAGGGAATGAGTATCCATAACACGGGAGTTCCAGAAGAAAAAGGTGGGAATTGGGAGGAGAAGTTTTATTTGAACAAATTACAACTGATTCCCTAACCTGGGGAAGAAAACAGGCAAAGTCCAAGAGGCAAAAAGAACTCCCCTCAAAATCAACAAAAACAGATCAACACCATGACCTATCAGAGTGAAACTTGCAAAATACAGAGAGAATTCTGAAAGAGCACACAATGAAAGGTCCTTAGCCTTCAAGCGTAGACATATAAGGGTAGCAGCAGACCTATCCATAGGACCTGGCAGGACAAAAAGAAATTGATGGAGGTAGTCCATGTGCTAAATGGGAGAAAGAAAGAAAAAAAAAACAGTTAAGACTACTTTATCCAGCAAGGGTGTCATTCAGACTAGAAGGAGAGATAGTTTTCAAGATAAACACTAGAAGTTCACTAAACCAGCCCTGGAAGAAATATTAGGGGGACCCTTTGAGTAGAAAGAGAGACCAAAAGTAACAAAGACTAAAAAGGAACAAGCACAATCTACAGGAACAGTGACTTTATGAGTTATAAAATGGCATCAAATTCATATCTTTCAATAACTATTCTGAATGTAAATGGACTACATGCTCTAATCAAAAGACATAAGGTATCAGAATGGATAAAAACAAAAACAAAACAGCACCCATCAATATGCTGCTAAAAGAGATTTTTTTATTTTTTGTTTTACTATGAATATATGTATATATGTATTTAAATTCAATTAGCCGTGTGTTCAATGATTCATTAGTTGCATATAACACCAAGTGTTATCACTTCATGTGCCCTCCTTAATGCCCATCACCCAGTTGCTCTATCTCTCCATGCAGCTCCCCTTACACAACCTTCAGTTCATTTCCTGGAGTTAAGAGTCTGTCATGGCTTGTCTCCTCTATGATTTATTCTCATTCATTATTATCCTTTCCCTTATGATCCTGTGTTATTTCTTATCTTCCACATACGAGTGAAACCATATGATAATTCTCTTTCTCTGATTGACTTATTTCACTTACGATAGTACCTTCCAATTCCATCCATGTCAATATGAATGGTAGGTATTCATTATTTCTGATGGCTGAGTAATATTCCATTGTATATATGTACCACCTCTTCTTTATCCATTCATTTGTTGAAGGACATCTTGGCTCCTTCTACAGTTTGGCTATTGTGGACATTACTGCTATGGACATTGGGGTGCATGTGTTCCTTCTTCCCACTATATCTGTATCTTTGTGATAAATACCTAGTAGTGCAATTGCTAGGTCATAGGTTAGATCTATTTTTCACTTCTTGAGGAACCTCCATACTGTTTTCCAGAGTGGCTGTACTGACTTGTATTTCCACTAACAGTGTAAGAAGGTTCCCATTTCTCCACATCCTTTCCAACATTTGTTGTTTCCTGTCCTGTTAATTTTAGCCATTTTAACTGGTATAAGGTGGTATCTCATTGTGGTTTTGATTTGTATTTCCCTGATGACAAGTGATGTGGAACATTTTTTCATGTGTCTGTTAGTCATTTGTATGTCTTCTTTGGAGAAGGGTCTGTTTATGTCTTCTGTCAATTTCTTGACTGGACTGTTTGGTTTTTGGGTGTTGAGTTTGATAAGTCCTTTAATAGATATTGGATACCAGTCCTTTATCTGATATGTCATTTTCAAATACAAGAGACTCATTTTAGATCCAAAGACACATCCAAATTAAAGGTGAGGCAGTAGAGAACCATTTATCATGATAATGGATGTAAAAAAAAAACAGCTGGAGTATCCATTCTTACAACAAATTAAATTTTAAAACAAAGACTATAATAAGTGATGAAGGACACTATATCATAATAAAGGGGTTTATCCAAAAGGATGTGACAATCATAATTATTTATACTACTTGGAAGCAGCTAAATAACAATTAATAGCAAACTTAAACTAACTGATAATAGGGTAATAGTAGGAGACTTTAACACCTTACTCACAGCAGGGACACATCTTAGCAGAAGATCAACAAGAAAACATAGAGCTTTGAATGACAAACTGGACTAGATGGACTTAACAGATTTATACAGAGCATTTCATCCTAAGGCAGCAGAATGAACATTCTTCTTGAGTGTACATGGAACATTCTCCAGAATAGATCACATACTGGGTGGCAAAATCAACCCTCAAATAGTACAAAAAGACTGAGATCATACCATGCATATTTTAAGACCATAATGCTATGAAACTTGAAGTCAAACACACACACACAAAAATTGGAAGGACCACAAATACATGGAGGTTAAAGAACATCCTACTAAAGAATGAATGGTTCAACCAGAAAATTAAAGAGGAATTTAAAAAACACATGGAAGTAATTGAAAATGAAAACATGGCAGTTCAGAACCTTTGGGATGTAGCAAAGTGGTCCTAAGAGGGAAGTGTATAGCAATACACGCCTTCCTCAAGAAGCAAAAAAGTCTCAAATATACAACCTAATCTTACACCTAAAGGAGTTGGAAAAAGAAGAGTAAATAAAGTTTAAATCTCACAAGAGAAGGGGAATAATTCAGATTACAGCAGAAATAAATGATATAGAGATTTTTTAAAAGTGAACAGATCAATGAAACTAAAAGCTGTTTTTAAAGAATTAGCAAAATTGATAACATCCTAACCAGACATATCAAAAAGAAAAGAGAATTGACCCAAAGAAATAAAATCATGAATAAAAGAGAAGAGATCATAACCCAAACTGCAGCAATACAATTATAAGAGAATATTATAAGCAACTATGTGCCAACAGATTAGGCAATCTGGAAGAAATGGATAAATTCTTGAAAACATATAAACTGACAAAACTGAAATAGGAAGAAATAGAAAATATAAACAGACCCATAACCAGCAAAGAAATTGAAGCAAAAATCAAAAATCTCCCACCAAACAAGAGTCCAGGACAGAAAGGTTTCTTAGAGGAACTCTCCCAACCATTAAAAAAAAAAGAACTAATGTCTATTCTTCTGTTCCAAAAACTAGAAATGAAAGGCAAACTTCAAAACTTATTCTATAAGGCTAACGTTACCTTAATTTTAGAACCAGACAAAGACCCTACTAAAAAGGATAATTACAGACCAATAGCCTTGATGAACACAGATGCCAAAATTCTCAACAAGATACTAGCTAATCAGATGCAACAGTGCATTAAAAGGATTATTCACCACAACCAAGTGGGATTTATCCCTGGGCTGCAGGGATGGCTCATTATCTGCAAATCAATCAACATGATATACCACATTAATAAAATAAAGGATGAGAAACATATGATCCTCTCAAAAGATGCAGGAAAAGCATTTGACAAAATACAGCAAGCTGTATTGATAAAAACCCTCAACAAAGTAGAGAGAGAACATATTTTGACATCATAAAGGCCATATACAAAAGATACACAATTAATATCATCTTTTTGGGGAAAAACTGAGAACTTTCCCTTAAGGTCAGGAACCAGACAGGGATGTCTACTCTCACCACTATTGTTCAGCATAGTACCAGAAGTCCTAGCCTTAGCAATCAGACAAGAAATAAAAGACACTGATATCTTCAAAGAAGTCAAACATTTTTCTATGCAGACAACATGATACTGTGTATAGAAAACTCAAAAGACTCCACCAAAAACTTGCTAGAACTGATAAAGGAAATTAACAAGGTCACAGGATAAAAAATCAACCCACAGTTTTCTGTTGCATTTCTATACACCACTAATAAAGCAGCAGAGAGAGAAATCAAGGAACCAATCCCATTTATAATTGCACCAAAAAAAAATAAGATACCTAGGAACACAATTAATCAAAAAGGGTAAAGATCTGTACTGTGAAAACTACAGAACACTTATGAGAGAAATTGGGAAGACCCAAAGAAATGGAAAAACTTCCCTTGCTCATAAACTAGAAGAACAAATAATTAACAAAATATTAAAATGTCTATGCTTCCGTAAGCAATCTGCACATTCGATGCAATCCCTATAAAAATACCACCAGCATTTTCTACAGAGCTGGAACAAATAATTCTGAAACTTGTGTGGAACCAAAAAAGACCCTAAAGAACCAGAGGGATGTTGAAAAAGAAAACCAAAGCTGGAGGCATTGCAGTTCTTGATATCAAGCTGTATTGCAAAGCTGTAATCATCAAAACAGACACGTAGATCAATGGAACAGAATATAGAACCCAGAAATGGACATTTAAAGCTATGGTCAACTAATTTGTGAAAAAATCAGAAAAAAAAAATATCCAAAGGAAAAATAGAGTGTCTTCAACAAATGGTGTTGGGAAAACTGGGCAGCCAAATGCAGAATAATAAAACTAAACCACTTTCTTACACCATATACAAAAATAAACTCCAAATGGATGAAAGACTTCAGTGTGAGATAGGAACCCATCAGCATCCTAGAGGAGACCACAGGCAGCAACCTCTTTTACCATGGCTGCAGCAACTTCTTGCTGGACACATCTCCAAAGGCAAGGGAAACAAAAGCAAAATGAGACTTCATCAGGATAAAAAGCTTTTGCACAGCAAAAGAAACAATCATCAAAACTAAAAGGCACCCTACAGAATGGGAGAAGATACTTGCAAATGACATATCAGATAAAGGGCTAGTAGCCACAATCTTTAAAGAACTTATCAAACTCAACACTCAAAAACCAAATAATCCAGTCAAGAAATGGGTAGAAGACATGAACAGAAATTCCTCCAAAGAAGACATCCAGATGGCCAACAGACATGTGAAAAAAATGCTCAATATACTCACCATCAGGGAAATACAAATCAAAACTACAACAAGATACTACCTCATACCAATCAGAATGGCTAAATTAACAACTCAAGAAACAATAGATATTGGTGAGGATGAAGAAAAAGGGGAACCATCTTACACTGTTTGTGGGAATGCGAACTGGTGCAGCCCCTCTGAAAAACAGTATCAAAGTTCCTCAAAAAGTTCAAAACAGGACTACCGTACAACCTAGCAATTGTACTACTAGGTATTTATCCAAGGATTAAAAACAGTGATTTGAAAGGGCACATGCATCCCAACATTTATAGTAGAAATGTCTACAATAGGCAAAATATGGAAAGAGCTCAAATGTCCATCAACAGATGAATGGATAAAGAAGTGATTGTGTGTGTGTGTGTGTGTGTATGCACGCGCACGTGCATGCATGATGGAATAGTACTCAGCCATCAAAAAGAATGAAATCTTGCCATTTTCAAGAACATGGATGGAACCAGAGAGTATTATCCTAAGTGAAATAAGTCAGAGAAAGCAAATACCATATGATTTCACTCATATATAGAATTTAAGAAACAAATCAGATGAGCATAGGGAAAGAGAAGGACAAATAAAATAATAACAGAGAGAGAAGAAAACCATAAAAGACTCTTAACTATAGGGAAGAAACTGAGGGTTGCTGGAGAGGAGGCAGGTCAGGGGATGGTTTAACTGGGTTTGGGGCATTAATGAGGGCAGTTGGTGTAATGAGCACTGGGTTTTACATACAACTGATGAATTTACACTATGTTAATTAACTTGAATTTAAATTTAAAAATTAACTGAATATATGATAGTTAATTTTCCTGTATATTTGAATATCTTTCCAAGACGATTTTAATTCCTTTCATACTGAAAGTAAGGAATTACTTAAGTTTAAACTAGTCTCTTCAACAATTAATGTTGAGAAAATTGCACAGGTATATGCAGAAGAATGAAACCGGGCCATTTTTTTACACCACACACAAAAATATAAGTATAAAAGAATCTCCTTATATATACCTAGCTCCTTCCCACCATGTGAGGACACAGTGAGAAGTTTCTGCCTATGAACTAGGAAGAGGGACTTCACCAGAAGTTGATCATGCTGACACTTTGATTGTAGAATTCCTGGACTCCAGAACTGCGAGAAATAAATTTGTTATATAATCCACCCTGTCTGTGGTATTTTGTTATAGAAACCCTAATGGACTAAGACGACATGTTTCAAAACTTACTTGAAAAAAAAAATTAAAACTGAGACAAAAATGAAATAAAAATTCAGGTCAAGACAACATATGAAAAATGTTCCCAGTAGAAAATTGTGGCTTCTTGGATTTAGAAATACTGATTGGTTTGTGAATGGATAAGTATGGTTATGTGTATATGTACATGTGCACATGTGTGTGTATCCAGCATGTCCCAAAAGTCTTTGTCCAGTTTAAAGCTTTACTAACTTCAGAATTATAAAAACTACAAACTTAAAAAAATATCACTTGAAGTTTTAACTATAACTTTCGTATGTTGACTTATGAATTTTGAATAATAAATTATTTTATTTTGTGTATGTCTTCCTGAAGATGAGACAAAACACTAAAATTCATAAAACTAAATAAGTGCAAAAGAAATTTAAGTTAAGTACCTGGATTTATACAAGACAAAAACATATGGGAAGCTGGAGTTGAAGACAGAGAAAATCTTGAGAGTAAAATTTCTTGGAAAAATAGTCAAAATTCTAGGGTCAACTTCAGATTTTCAAGGGTGGGCTTTAAACCATGATAGTGAACAAAGGGGACCATGTAATATCTGAGTTCCAGATGGAATTAATGGAAAATTGGCAAAGGTCTCTCTGAAATAGGGGTAGAGTTGGAAGGAGGAATCTAAAAGGCCCAGGATGTTGCAGAGTTCTGTGGGGCTGAATGGTGGGGGAGGGGTGGTGGTCCAGCCTGTTCTCTGACTGCTCCCTCCCCCATTCTCAGGAACCCTTTGTGACAAGGCCATAGCTCTGTGATGCAAGCCTGAGCTCTGTCCCAGCGCTCAGTTGCCTGAGGGCAGCAGCATGATTCCAAAGATGGAGAATTTCTTTTCTCTGAGAAGCACTGGCACCACCTGGTTGAGCTCCAGTCCCACCTGGGTGATTGATACCATCTTTGCTTTCCTATGTGGACTTGGCCTCTTTCTTCTGTTACTCCCCTGCTTTCAGAGTAATCCATCCTTACCACCAGCTAGGAAATATAGAAGCACCAGGAAGGTAAGGAAACTTGGGCTAAACCCCAGCAGAGATTATCTCTTATATCCACATTTCTAAATCACCTGAGAAACTTCTGAGATAGGAAGTCTCAGAATAGAACATCATCCTTCTAGGGACAAGCCAGGCCAGCAAGGGTTAGAGAGAGCACAAGGATTTCTATCCCAAGACCTCAGATCCAGAATCCAGGTGTTGTAGAGGGTTCCAGGGCAAAGTCACAAACAGTGGCCAATGAGTCAGGGCTGTATACTAAGAGTTCATTTTCTGCAGGAAGACAGACTCCTAAGCATTGTTTCACCAGCCACTTTCCCCTTCCTGTGGCAGGTGCCTCAGGTAAGCTCTTCCTCTGTGTCAGAGCCGATCTGGAGGCAGTGCTGATCTCTGAAGAGCCTCTAAGAGGTTAGATTGGGGCTCTGAGCTTGGGAAACAGTCTTATCTGATGGAGCAGAGAAGGACCTGTAGTTCTCAGAATGTGTATACTTTTTGAGTAGAGGAATAGCTGTAGAAATCCATAGTGATCTGACATAGAAAATCTGGGTTTGCATTCTTCAAAGAAGAAAAAAAAATTAAGATTTTATTTATTTGTCAGAGAGACGGAGAGAATATAGGCAGGCAGAGTGGCAGGAAGAGGCAGAGGGAGAAGCAGGCTCCCCGTGGAGCAAGGAGCCCAATGTGGGACTCATCCCAGGATGCTAGGATCATGACCTGAGCCGAAAGCAGCCGCTTAACCGACTGAGCCACCCAGGGGTCCCGAAGAAAAATTTAAAATATTTTAATCCACTTTAAAAATGAGTAAAAGGGGGTGCCTGGGTGGCTCAGTGGGTTAAGCCTCTGCATTTGGCTCAGGTCATGATCTCAGGGTCTTGGGATCAAGCACTGCATCGGGCTCTCTGCTCGGTAGGGAGCCTGCTTCCCCTCCTTTTCTCTCTGCCTGCCTCTCTGCCTGCTTGTGATCTCTGTCTGTCAAATAAATAAAAATCTTTTTTTAAAAATGAGTAAAAGGAAAAAATGAGTGAAAGGAAAGAAAACCACAGATCCCCATTAGATGTATAAATGTAGAATGTAGTTGTTCATACTGTTCATGAAGAGTGAGCATTTGCAGACCATCTAGAGAGAAGAGAGAATTGAGTTCCAGCCCTTCATCTTTTCTATTAGCATCAGGTGGAACTGAGGAAGAGGAGCAGGAGTAAGAAAAAAAGTGGAGCTTTGAAAGGTAAGCTTATGCCATTTAGTCCTGCATGCCCCAAGTTATCCTCCATCCTTCTTGGCCCTGAGGGTCCAGCTCCACAGTCTCTGAGCATGCCAGGTGCAGAGGTCTCTGCACCTCTGTTTCCATCCCTCAGGAAACAGAGCCCTCAAAGAGGGTCCTGGGAAGGAGATCAGATACTGTATATTTTCCAGATTCTGTGCTTGGAAGGAAGCTGCTGGGGCTGAAATGGGTGTTACCTGGCAAGGGTGTGTGGGCTGTAGTGGACCAATAATGCTTGGATTCAGAGGTGGAACCTCCAAGTCCAACTGTAGATAAGTGGTTTAAGTTTGTTCAGATTCCTTTTTGACCCTTA
>RCUC01172663.1:0-13230 GCA_003697995.1 Taxidea taxus jeffersonii
TGATGGATAGGAGATTGCAGCACTCCTGCCTCATAGGGCTTGTCATCACTGTGAGGGATCCTGTGGCTTTGAGCACTGATGCTTGGGCTCCATAGTCTAATCACCCAACACTTTAACCCTAAAGAAATATTGCACTCAGTCTTCTGTAAAACCCTTAGGCCTCTATTCTCACCACTTTAACCCAGTTTCTTAATTTCCAGCTTGCAGAAATTGCCTGAAAGAACTTGAGGGAGCTCGCAGCCTGATTTCACTTTTGCAAAGGTGAAGAATCTTTCCCCCTCTCCTTGACCCTCCTCTGTCCCAGAGCCTATGATGTGACTCTGGGACCACAGGGAACCCTGGGAAGGGGAGCCATGGGAACAAGGTGTGGGTGAAACTCTGGGGTTAGGAATAGCAGGAGCAGTGTGAAGTCAGCATGCAGGCTGTGGAGGGCTGTGCGTAACCTCTGCCCAACCTGCCCTGCCCTCCTTGCCTGGTCAGCTTCTAGCTGCAGCTTGTGCTTCCTGTCTCCTGCAGCTGCCTGGGGAGGCTCCCTGATAAGGGTGGCTTTCATCAGCTCTTATGTCAAGATTTCCCTGGTGAGGTGGACAAAGCAGCGCCTGCTGGAGCCCGCCGGCCATGCGGAAAGCCTGTGGATGCTGCTGCTCCTGCCATGTCCTTGTTGACTACCCCAGTTCCTCTGACCCAGCGCTCTCTACTTCTTGGCCCAAAGACCTCTTCAGTTTCTGTTCATTCCCACTCATCTCTGAGTGTCTCTTGGCCACCAGAGACTTTTTTTCCCCTTTTACCCCAGCCACTTGCTCTTTCCCCTCCCCCTCCATGTCCCCTTAATTCAGAGGCCTGCCCTCCACCACTGACGACCTCTTCTGCCCCACAACCTTCAGAATCCATTCTGACTCTTCCTCAATGTGACTCAAAGACACTCCCACTGGGCACCGTTACACAGAGGTCATCTCATACCCCATGGTCAGCTTCTCCTATCCCAATCACCTCAGGCCTTGGCCACTCAAGCTCTCCTATTTCAGCCCTGTCCTGGTGGCACACCGCTGCCAAAGCCTTGTGCCTCTCAAGCTCATCAAATTATGAGTATCAACATGAACATCTTTCCCACCACCCACCAGAGGCCTCATTCTGGGGAAACCCCACTGACAAACTAGGAGTTGCTAGTCCCTCTTTGCTCAGCTCTGATGACCAGAAGTTCCTAGAGATACAAGTCACAGAGGGTGTCAAGATCAACATTTGGAAAGAAAAAGAAAAAGATGGATCATATCCAAAACAAATGAGTCCTGACTACCACCTGAATTCTTTGGGAAATATGTTGAAATCATTGGATGTTGAGCAGAAAAGTCCCCAACACTTCTGGAGCACAAAAGACAAACAAGAGCAGTTGCCTGGTCCTCAGCAGCTCTCATATCCTAAGGTTTTTGGGCACCATCTACAACATAAATATAACCAACTTTTTTGGGGCCTCCCCTCTCTGCACAGTGAATCTCTGGTGGCTACTGCCTGGATCTCTGAAAGCTCTTCAGCACTACAGTCTCCTTCTTTCCTATTTAATGGAATCTCGAGTGCCTGCCAAGTTCAAATGCAGCCTAAACTATCTCCACTGCTTTCCCAGTCCAAGCCCCTATCCCAACTGAAGTTCCAATCTCAACACTTGATTTCAACCATACCCCAATTCCAACACCCACCTCTCGCTCAGATCCTGACCCAGGATCATCTCCAGTCCTCTCTTCCAATCCTATCATCTTCTTCCTCACCTCAGATTAGAGCTTGTCAAATATCTTGCCCTATAGCCCAAGATAAGTCACAATTTCTCATCCCAACTGAGATTCAACACCCAGAATGGCCTTTGTTGCAGGAGCAACTAGAAAGTGGGGCTTTATCCTCTGTAATCAAAAGATCTCAAGAGGTCTTTAGTGTCTTCACTTCCAACCTTCCTGAAGACAGCTGGGTGGTCTCCATCCTTCCTGAGAATTTTCCAATCAGTCCTGAGCTCCGTAAACAACTAGAGCAACACCTACAAAAGTGGCTCGTTCAACATCGTTGGGAGTTGCCCCGTAAGATCCAAGAGTCTCTGGAACTAAGGCAGCATCAGGGTGAATTACCAGGGATATGTCAGGCAAAGTGTAAGCATGGACCCTCACGGCCCTCTGCATTTGCAGGTAAAAGCAGCAAGGATACACAGAAAGTGGGTTTCCAACTAAGCCAGGGCATGGGCAAGGGCCTGGGGTATATTTTGGGGAAGGTCCCAAAAGATATCTCCAGGGCCTCAGAGAACTCACTAATGAGGTTTCAGGGAGTGGGCTCTGAGGAGTCAGAAAGTGACTTGAGGCTGTCACAGAGTGACTCAGGAAGTGATTTACTAAGAAGCTTAGATAAGAATCTAGAAAACCTCTTGACACACAATTTGAGCAGGAAGTTGGGGCAGATCAGTGAACGTATGCCTATGAGTGTGCGCCAAACCGATCTTGCTGTCAAACATACTCTTCCCAAGTCCAACACTGACATGGAAATCAGAAATCTAGGAATCTTGAAGGGTTGGAGACCATATGTGAACACCTCTCACAGGGTTTCCTTCCTCCGTCCAGACATTCAAGAAGTGCTGGAAGCACATATTATAAGGTTTTGGGTGAGGCACAGGTGGAGTCTACCCCTCAAGGTCCTCAAACCCATAAATCTCTTTAAGTTGAAAAAGGTTCAACCCTCACCCATTCTGCAGTTTGCTTCTTCCCCAGCAGCCACCTGTGTGTCTGGGGCCCCCTCAATGGTCAAGTTTGCTGAATTCCTGGGAAAAACTTCTCAGGCATGTCTGGGAAAGAAGGCAATAATAGAAGAATCACTTTCCAACCTGGAAAGGCCTTTCCTTGCTCCTTCACCTATGTATGGGGAAATCCAGAGGGCGCTGGGAAGGGCCCCATCCAGTGACAACAAGGGGCCCTTAAAAGCCTTTCTGATTGGACAGGAGGACAGGCCACCTTCTCAGTCCCTCACACTCAACTTCATGGGCAACACTCATCAGAGCAGTTCTGTGGAGTGCATTGAAAGGAACAGCCTAGAGTTGAGTCCCAGTTCAACAATGGCCAGGAACGAGCCAAGAGAGGAGATTGTGGATTGGGCCTCACAAGACCCCTGCCATAGGGTAGCAATGCTGGAGATGAGCTTAGGATCACAATGTTTTAGCACTGAAAAGGACAGGGAGGCAGTGGAACCAATGTGCTTGGGGAACAATGGGCTCACAAAGTCCCAAACCATAAATGTGCATATGGGGAATTTAGATACCAGTAAAAAACTTTCTAGAATGTCTCTTTTCCAAGATCCTGGAGAGACATGCCTTAATGAAGAGATTAGTGAATTTAAGTCCAAAATGAATACAAAGTCAGAGAACCAGCTTCAAGACTATTCTACAAACATGCTTCTTGCTGCAGACAACTTGGCTTCTCAGGTGCCACAGTGTCATCCCCAGAGAGTAGCTACTGGAGACACGGTACCTTCACAGATGCTATATGGTTTCATAGCAGACCAAAGGAGCTGCCTACGGCAGCAAGAGCCCATGATCCCTAAACTTCAGGACTCATGGAAGAGCCAGAGCAAGATGACTGTCCCTACTAATAAAAGAGAGGACTATAGGAGGCTCAACTCAGGAAATGAAGAACAGTTTGAGGAATTGAGGACCTCTCAAGCTGAGTGTATGTGTCATCCTGCCCCAGTCAGGGGAATAACAGATTCTGTTAGGAGCAGATACATCCAGGTCACACCAGAGAAGAAACAGGGTCCTCCTGAAAGCCTCTTCAAAAAAAGGGTGAGGCGCTTTTTTCAATGGATTTTCCCCAGTGAGAAAGTCAAAGGTCAGAATGCTCTGCAAAAATGTAAGCCAATAATAGCCTCTGCCCAGAGCCAAGGACCAGTCAAAAGCAGATCAATTATGGCCAGTGAGACTCCTGAGGCTCAGGCACTGATGACAACTGTTGGACAGATTCTAGAGGAGAAAATGGTAATTCACCATGGACTTCATGCCACAAAGTTAAATGAGCACAAACAGGAACTCCAAGCCCCAGTATGTGGATATGTCTGCTACCACAGACTTCCGTTCTACCCAGAGCAACGGAGAATAATGAGTTATACAGCTCACGGTCACCAAGCTACCTCCAAGGACCCAAGTGGCTCTATCAGGGAAAGGCAGGCCAGACACCAACAGTCCTTGAAAAGTGTAAGATTCAAGGATGAGCAGCTGGGCCTGAAGCACTTCCCATCCCCACCTCCCAAGAAGACTTTGTCTCCAGTCAGTCCCTGCCAGTATGGGCCAAGGATGCCAGGTGTGCCAGGCCACCATCAACACTGCCCACGGCACTGTCTTCTTCAGGGAGGGATCTTGTCTAGTCAACCTTAAAATGCTTCTTTAGTCTTTCCTAGTAGGAAAATGCCTCCAAGAAAAAAAGTCCATGTGGAGAAAACTTTTTCTCTTTAGCACATCCAAATACGTAATATTCCCCAATATATGTTTTTCCCCACATAAGAGGGTAGTATGGTTGCTTTTGTTTGTGCTATGCTTGGTATATGCTTTGGGTTCTAGAAGAGAGGGACATGGAGGGTGTTTGGCTGTGGGCATTGTAGGCTTGCTTCTGATCTTGAATCTTTTCATTTTCTTCATGATACTGTCATTATACAAACAAAAACTACTCTAAAAAGATGAGAAATACCTATGAAGAACTACCCCAAGATCTGGTTCAACTTGTCTTTCTCCTGCTTCCACTCTACCTTGAACTTTATAAAGTTCTACTACCTGAATTTTATAAAGCTGTAGGGGATAATTTTACAGAGGCATCACAGGGCTGGACATTCCTGCTCAGGCTCCAGGAAGTGTCAGAATCAAGTAGATAGAAGTTTGAGAGAGGGTACTGGGCCTAAAGTTCAGAAGCAGAAGAAATTCTTATCCTGGGATATCTTGGTGAACAATAGATGATACTTGCCCTTGAGAACCCCTGCTCTGATAAAGATCTGGGGTTGAGATAGACCCTATGAAACCCTCTTAGCTTAGCTTTAATGAAATGTACAGTGTCACTGTCTTCCACCTCTGCCTTTCCTGCATTTCCAGTGATGACAGTGGCACTTCCAGTTCCGTGTGTGTGTAAGTGGGGAACAGCAGGGAGGTTGCTGAGAGTTCTGTTCACCTCTACCCAAATGAATATTCAAGGGTCACATACTTTCCTTCTATGTTAACCCCAGAGAAAGAGTTCTGAACAGGAGTGTATCTGGTGTAGTAACTATCTGATGGTTAAACACTTGAACTTAGAATGGGATGTAGGAGACAAATTGAAGAGGTTGGATCCAAAGAAGAAGGCAAAGTAGCACATGGTACCCATAAATGTGCAGTGAATGAAAAGCCCCCTGACATCCCATCTAAAGGCCTGGAGGAAAGGGTCCGGTAGATCATCATATCCCATCAAGGTCTCCACCATACAGCTCTAAGATCACAGACCTAGGGAAGCCACATTTATGTCCAAAACAGATGGCCCAACTTGTAGAAGCAAAGCAAATCAGGGAAGGTTAATCTCAATAATATATTTAATAAGCTTACACATCATCACTTCTTGAATTCTAGAATGGATGATAATAATAGGTGGAAAATCTAAGACTCAGGAAACTTGGGCTGTGACTCCCAGTCTATTGAATTTTACTTAAACACATGACCCAAGGACTGCTCCTCAAGAAATAGTGGGGGCTTAAAAGGCCTAGAAACTGGCCTGCAATCATGTCTGGCTCCCAGTTCTTGCTCACACCAAAGCCCAGAAGATGAAGCCATTAGACAGGATTTATCAAAGCGGGTTGGAGAGAGCATGGAAGTGACCTGTTCAAAATGGGAAGTACAGTCCAGGAGTGGTATACTGTTCTCTCTACTTCTGGCCTCTATCCATATGGGAAAGAAGGTTGCTAAGCAACTTCTCTAGAGTTATTCTGTGCTTTGTGACACACATGGTACACTGTGCACACAGCTGCAGAGGGCATCATTCCCAGGTGTTGAGAGTCTTGCTCCAGGAGACGCTCCTGATCCAGAAGACAAAAGAATGGGCCTTATCCCCCATGCCTATCAGGATGCCCAACCTTTGGGACTGGGACCTGGGGTGGCGGAGCAGATTGGGTATAGGCCTGATTGTGTCACTGATTTCTCCCTAGAACCAGATCTTGCTTTTGGGCCCCAATTCCTGAGGCAGCCTCCAGAGTGGGTTCAGCAATGAAAATGGAGATAAGACCTGTGGGAAGGGATTGGAACCCAAGACAGAGTATCTTGAGACCCTTGGGAGCTCAGAAGAAGGTGGCACAGAGTGGGGATCTTGAGCCTGGCTGCTGCTAGGTCCTCTAGAAGCATTGAGATGTGGGTTCTGGGACTGGAATACAAGCGAGAGGTGGACCGCTTGGCCCCTGTTAGAAGTGTCACAGACAAGGATGCTGATGGAACAGCAAAAAAATAAACAAGTGCCTTTACCCTTCTGCTGTTCAGATTTCCATAAGGTTCAGTAAAGGCAGAAATGGAGACAGACACAGAGATCCTTCACACAGAGACAACATACAGAGATACTTCCCACTAGAGATGACACAGAGACCTTACAGAGACAACTCTCAACAGACCTCTCACACAGACACCTTCCACAGTGCCTCCCTACCATGTTGCCCCACAGAGACCTACACTGAGACCTCACATAGAGACCTCATATTGTTCCACAGATCCTCAGACAGAAACCTAGCACAGATTTCAGAGATTTTCCCAGAGACCTGACAGCAAATCTCTCAGAAACTTCCCAAAGTTACTTTCTATACAAACCTTATATGAAACCAACACTCAGAGACCTCATGCAGCCTCCGAGAGACCTCATAAAAACCTCACAGAAAGACTTCATCTACAGACGGTACACAGAGATCTTCCACTGACACATTGAGACCTTACACAGATACTCCACAGAGACTGACACAAAGACCTCACAGAGACCTTACATCCATCCCAAGCAGACACCCATTGACAAGTCCTTCTTAGTGAATATGAAACCATTTAGCAAACTTGGCAACACAAGAGGGATTGTCAGTTGTGCCCCCTTGAGAGCGTCAATCAGACATTGTCAGCATTGTACTGAATGGGGTTCTATACTTGGGGAATTTTCTGAATGAAAAATTACCCATTCTACATGTAGATTTGCAAAATTAATTTCTACAGTTGTTCATTAACTTGAGAATCACAAATTTTAAACACAACTGAAACAGTCTCCAATGAGAGAAAATATCTTATTTGTCCAGTTTTAGTTATTATCCAGCTAAATGGTGTCACTGTCATTTTTTTAAGTTATTAAATTTATTTTTTTAATTTAAACATATAATGTACCCCCACCACCCTCTCCCAACCCCCTCCCCCCCCACCCCCCTCAGTTTGTTTTATGACATTAAGAGTCTCTTTTGGTTTGTCTTCCTCCCAATCCCATCTTGTTTCATTTATTCTTTTCCTACCCCCTTAGCCCCCACCCCCGTTGCATCTCCACTTCCTCATATCAGGGAGATCATATGATAGTTGTCTTTCACCGATTGACTTATTTCGCTAAGCATAATACCCTCTAGTTCCATCCATGTTGTCGCAAATGGTATCCAAAATCTAAAAAGAGCTTAGCAAACTCAACACCCAAAGAACACATAATCCAATCAAGAAATGTCATTTAAAAAAAAAATATTTTGGGGACAAGGCCTGAAGGAGAAATGGCTTATTTACTTTGGAAACTTAATAAAGACCTGCAACGCACTGACCCTAGAAATGAAATAAACCAGAAAAGATGCATCTGGACATACACTTGCCTCCCAGAGGTCTGTGTAACCAGCACAATATTTTGCACTTAACAGTTTGTGGAATTTTATTTTTTAACGAGCTAAAATTGTGAGGATTTTTCACAAATACATCAAATTCCTGGCAATATTCCTATTATGTCATCTGGCAAAATTGTGTTTCTGACAAAATTATTTTATTCCTTCAAATGTAGTACCCTTAAATAATATTATTATACATGTCCTTAGGATATGACACAGTCCTAATGTTCAGTTAACATAGTTAAAAGGACAGGTTCTTAAAAGGATTTATTTTTAATTCTATGAAATGCACATTTTCTAAGATAGGCAGTTAATATCTACTTTATATTATTACAGGGCTAAAAAAGAACACATTGCTTAAAGGAATTTGAAATATTACAAAATATATGTATTTTTGAGATATACAGATGGCCTAATAAAATTACTGAGAAAGGGCTATATTGATATCTGAATTAGTCATTTAATCAATATTTGTATTACAATGAATAATGAAAAGTGTCACTTATTATATATCCAGTGCTTTCCAAAGGGTACATTACAGTGAGACTACCTATTTCTCACTGCTCATACCCAACCTATTGTCCTTGTCTTGATAAAGTTTCAATGACCGCTGTCAAACACGTATTACTGGTTAAGTCTCTCGGACTTCACATTGGGATGATGACATCATAGTTCTTTCTCTAAGAGGAGCAGGGCTGACTTTATTTCACCAAGAAATCACTTTTTCTTTAAAATTAAACAATTTGTAACTATGAATTTTTCAACTTTATTCCTTTATAATATCACTGAATCATAAAATGATGGAATATGGTTATGGATGTCATCTAATATTCCACCAGATCATTTTTATAGTGCAAATTATGAAGACAAATTTATTGATCAGAACAAAATGGGTTCAATTAGGAAAAGTTTATGCAGGAAAATATATTTTTCAAATTAACTATTTTAACAGTGTTAAAACAAATGATTATTCTTTTGTCTTTTGAATTAAGTTGCTCAGTGTGGCCAGAATGTCTGGAAACATAGGAAATGTCCATAATATAACATGTTGAATGCATTGTTCCTCACTAGTAATTTACAGTCCAATAAGCTGTGCTAAATGACAATGAAAATATGCATTAAGGAAACATTTGTATTAATCACTACATATTCATCTGCCATATGTTGCTTTAGATTTGTGTAATTTTCATGGAGTAAACTTGAACATTTTCCTAAGTATAAAAAATCAAGGGGGATCAATCTATTTATAATATACTAGTTTTTCCAAACTCTATGGCCATCTTTTATTTTTAGTAAGATTTACCTATCTTAAAATTTTTTTAAAGTTTTACCATTTATATATTTCCAGAAGAAATGGATATCAAAAATTAGAGAAAATGAAAATAGATTCCTTCTGTATTCAAGTTTTACATCAAAACATTTTGCTGAAAATGAAGTGATTATTAATCTACAGATGAAATATTTTTATATGATACTTAAGATATGTTATAAATTTGGATTTAGCCCAATATCTAGTAATGAGATTGAAGCAGAGATCAAAAACCTCCTAAATTTGGATTTAAAATTAATTTTTATTTAAAACTGGCCTCATGCTGATTTCAATGGATCAGACACTCTAGGACACAATGTGCAGGAGCAGCAATGACATGATGACTTCTTAATACTTCAAGGAAAAAAGATCTCTAGGGGTTCTAAATGTTAACCCCTAACAGCGATTCCTTTTCATAGATTATATTTTTAGCTTCATAGATTCTGTAACAAACTACCACAGAGATAACATTTCTGGAAGCGCTCCCAAATGTGTACAGCTGCTATGTTGTACTCACACCACAGGCACAATAAGGAACACCCAGATCTGGATGGTCCAGGGTCTTCATAATTGCTGCCTTTTATTTGAGGCCAATTCATAATCATTTCTGGTGCAAGACTGGTCTTTCATTGTGTCCCTGACCACGCTGACTGCAGCATTTCCCAAACAGCTGCAAGCGGCCTTCCTTTCTCAGTTTGCCACTGTGCCCCCTTTTCGGACGGCGCCCACCCGTCGTCGCCAGGCATGACTGGGTCTGGTAAACTGAAAAGCCCGATTTCTCAGGTACTTGCACTCTGCTCTGCACAGACACATTGTACCACAGATGTGCAAGTGGTGCTGATGAAACTTCCAGAAAACTGATTTAGGAAATGCTAACATCGTTTTGAGGAAATGTGGATTATGCAGCTCTTTGGTTCTAAGAATTTTTGTGTGTTGGCTGGACCCCTGGATCTGGGGAAATACAGCTGATTTTAGAGTTTCTCACTCTCATTCACTGCAGTGGCATCTACAACTCTTCCTTTCCTGAGTCCAGAACCGGGAATAGAAAGCATCTGCTCCCTGTGATTTCACAATCTTTACCATGTGTTTACAATGGTAAACTAAAACTTGGCTGTCCTCATTTCAGGTGTTTTTGATGCTTCAGGACAAAGATCACTGAACTTTTTATTTCCATCACAATTTTATACTAGTAACACTTTACATAGCTCATTATTGTGTCAATAAACTTATTTTCTAGAGTCAATAAATTTATTTTTTAGAATGTGGCCCTTGGACTCCACCTAATAGGTCTGTTACTCGGGCAATTTTTTTATTGTCTAGATTGACAAATTTTACAAAATTATATTTATTTCATAAAATTTTAATTTATAAAGTTACTTTATTTTATGAAATTGGTAAATCTAGGGATTTAGTATCAGTTTTTTTTTTAAATATTGGTACTTAACCTAAAATATTTGCCAATTTTCCTTTTTATTTTTATTTTTTTTTAAAGATTTTATTTATTTATTTGACAGAGAGAGAGAGATCACAAGTAGGCAGAGAGGCAGGTAGAGAGAGAGGAAGGGAAGCAGGCTCCCTGCTGAGCAGAGAGCCCAATTCGGGGTTCAATCCCAGGACCCTGAGATCATGACCTGAGCTGAAGGCTGAGGCTTTAACCCACTGAGCCACCCAGGCGCCCCCAATTTTCCTTTTTAATATATATCAGAAAATGTGAAGAATTTAGCTGTGATGATACCAATTTATTTGTTGGCTTTTTTCACTTTGTGTAGTTATTTTTGTATCAAACTTCTATTATTGCACACCACAAAAGAAAGTTTGTTTCTCGGAAACCATTAGCCTTAAGGACTTACTAGGTTAAAGCCTAGTGTGTTAGATCTGAGGGTCATCTTACTTTTTTTTAAAGATGTTTTTCATCGGTTAATAAAAAGTCTTAAAATGTTGGTAAGGATGTGAAACAACTAGAACTCTCATAAGTTGCTGATGAAAATGTAAAATGGTGTACTGCCATATGATTTCACTTATATGTGGAATTTAAGAAACAGAGAAAATAGACTCTAAAATATGGAGAACAAATGGGTGGTTATCACAGGGGAGGTGGGCAGGGGTACGGATGAAATAGGTGAAGAGGATTAAGAGAACACTTATGATAAGCACTGAATAATGTAGAAAATTGTCAAATCATTATTTGGTACAACAGAAACTAACAACATTGTATGTTAATTATGCTGAAATTAAAAAATAATAATTTTCAAAAAGTAATGTCCTACTTTGGAAAACAGCTTGACATTGATTTACCATACAACCCAAATATCTCATTCTTAGGAATTTATACGAGAAAAACATATGTCCACAAAAAATTTGTATGTAACAAATGTCCTTAACAACTTTATTCATAGTTGTCCCAAAATGACAACTTAAATGTCCATTAATTAACAAGTGAATGCATAAATACATTTTGGCATATCCATACCACAGCTCAGCAACCAAAAGGGAAGTACTCAATATACATAGCAGGATGGATGTATCTCAAAAGATGCTGAGTGAAAGAAAACAGGCACTGAGTACACAGTATAAACTATTACATAACATTTGAAAATAGTTAAATTATAATCACTGAAAACAAATGATTGGATTGCTTTTGTAAGGAGGTGAGCATTAACCACAAAGGGGCTTGAGGGAATAGTCTGAGTAATGAAAATTTTCTATATCATGACTATAGTAGTGTGTACACAAGTATACATTTGTCAAAATTAATCTAAGTGTACTAGGCATGAGTGTTAAGACATGAGTGCTTTTGGAGCGCCTGGGTGGCTCAGTGGGTTAAAGCCTCTGTCTTCGGCTCAGGCTCAGGAGGCGCTTTTGCCTCCAGAACCTGGTCAGCAAGCACTCCAGGACTCGGGCGCATGTGATTCCTAGCATTCGGCACCTCACCTGCCGCGGTGTTCCTCTCTGGCGCTGGCAGTCCAGGCTTGAAAGACCCTTAGGCCCTCGGCCCGACCTTGCCTGCCTTCTGAGCCTTCCGTTACCAGGGACCTGTCCCTCTGGCCCTCTAATTTTGGAGTCCTGTGTCCCGCCCGCCGCGGCCACCTGCCATGCGGTCGGAAACGGTCCATTTCCGAAGTGCGGATGAGCCTCGGCGCAAGAGAAGACTTTGCGTCTCCCCGGAGGCCCTCCCTGACCATCGGCGTCACCGCAGCCTGGCAATTCGCAGCGGAGGACCCGCCAAATTCCCTGGCTCAACTCGACGGCGGGTCGTCTACCCTGCGCCGCGTCCCCCGGGTGGGCCGCACCGGTTGGCGCCTTTTCCGTACGGCCGCGGAGGGCCCCGAGCGGGAAAGGGCCCTGGGCCGGGAGCGAGAGGGCAGCGCGCAGGGCTGCCCAACGCCGGCCAATTCTCACGAGCGTTCTGCCCAAACCGCAATCGGTTTGGGCAGAACGCTCGTGAGAATTGGCCGGAATAACCCTGGCGGACTCTGTTCCGGCGCCGCGTGTCTACAGGCCTGCCCCCCGTGCCTGGCCCGGGGGTGTCGCGCTTTTGCGCCTGGAACGGGAACAGAGAGCACTCCAGAAGTCAGGCGCGTGTGAGGTCAAAGCATACAGCCCCTCACCCACCGTGGTTCCCCTCTCTGGCGCTGGCAGCCCAGGTTTGAAAGACCCCTAGGCACAAGCTCTGACCTTGCCTGCATTCTCAGCCTGCGTTACCAAGGACCTGCTCCTCTGTCCCGCCAATTTGGGCGTCCTGTGCCCCCCACCACGCGTCCACCTGGCATCCAGGCAGATAGGGCGCACTTCCGAGTTTTGGAAAAGTCTCGGAGCCAGAGAAACTTTCGTGCCCTCCTCGGGCCATCTCCAACTATTGGTGCTACTTGGACCTGAAATGTCCGAAGCGGAGGCCATGCGGCAACCCCTGCCTCAACGTGCTCTGGGGGATCTCCCCTGCACCGCGTCCACTGGTTCTGCGTCATCGTCTCGAGATGGCTTTGAGATGTACCAAGCGATAAAGCGCTGGTGGCCATGGGGACAATGTGTCCGGAACGGCTGCCCAACGCCAGCAATTATTGTTTGCAGTGACTCAAGGC
>ML112413.1:0-10795 GCA_003697995.1 Taxidea taxus jeffersonii
TGTGTGTGTGTGTGTGTGTGTGTGTGTGTGTGTGTGTGTGTGTGTGTTAGCAGCTCTAGTGAAGCACAGTTTACATACAATAAGTGCACATAGTTAAGGTTTAGAGTTTGGTACATTTTGACAGTTTTGTATGCTGTGAAACCCTCACCCCAGTCAAGATAGTGAACATATATATCTGTACCCCTCAAAAACTTTCTGTTGTGCCCTCTTCCTAACTCCCTCTACAGGCAACTGCTGCTCTGCTCTCTGTCAAGCCATTGAGACTTGGGAGAAAGTTTTTAACTACAAACTCACTATTTTTAAAGGTCATAGTATGTTCAGGCTATTTTTTTGAGTTAGGTTTAGAAGATTCTATCTTTTAGGGAATTTGCCAATTGTATCTAAGATGTTGAATTTAATGCCATAGAGTTGTTCATAATACTCCTTTATTATTATTATTTAAATTATCTATAGAATCTATATCAGTTTCACTTTCTTATTCATGATATTCATAACTTTCTTTTTTTGTTTCTTTGTTTTTCCTATCAGTCTGTTTATTGGTTTCCTGTGGCTGCTGTAAAAAATCCTACAAACTTGGTAGCTTCAAAAACCGTTTATTTGGTGGCCACAGGTTTGAAATTCCTTTCACTGGCTTGAAGTCAAGGTGTTGGCAGAATCATGCCCCCTCCAGAGGCTCTCAGAGGACAGTATGTTTTTTGCTTTTCCCAGCTTCTTGTGGGCACTGGCATTTTTCGGTTTATGGCTACACTGGTCTAGTCTTTGCCGTTCATGGTCACGTTGCCTTCTGTTCTATCCTGAATCTCCCTTTGTGTTCCTCATAGGAATATATATGATTGCATTTAGGGCCAAACCCAAATAATCTGGGATAATCTTTCCAGGTCAGAATACTTAATTTAATTATATCTACAAAGTCCTTTTATGCCATCTAAGGTAACATTAACAAGTTTCAAGGATTAGTACATGTGTATGTCTACCAAGGGGCCATTACTCAGCCTACTGCAGTGTGACTCAAAGTTTATTGATATTTTCAAAGAACTGGCTTTTGGTTTCATTGATTTTTTCCCCCCCTCAACTGTCTTTTTTATCTATGTCATGGATTTCCGTTCTGCTCTTTATTGTTCCTTTTATGTTACTTATTTTGGGTTTCATTTGTCCCACTTTTTCCTGGTTTTATAAAGCAGAATCCAAGGTCGTTGCTATAAATTTTCCTCTGTTTTGCTTTAGCTCCATTCCACAAATATTTTTATGCTGTGTTTTCATGTTTATCAGTTCAAATACTTTCTCGTTTCCCATTATTTCTTTGACCTATGGAAGTGCAGTATTTAGTTTCCTTTGGAGGGTATTTTCTAGTTATCTTCCAGGTGTTGATTTCTATATTAATTTCATAATGGTTGGAGAACATTCTTTGTATGACTTAAATCCTTTTAAATTAATTGAGACTGGTTTAGAGCTGAGAATATAATCTGTCTTGGTAAATATTCCAAGACGTTTACCATTCATTTACTGTTGGAAAGAATTCTGTGCTCTGCTCTTGGTCAGTAGAGTGATATTTAAATGTCAGGTCAAGTCTGTTGATTGTGTTGTTGGAAGTCTTCTCTGTCTTTGCTGATTGTCAGCCTACATATACTATGAGTTATGGAGAAGGAGCTGATGAAATATTTGAGTATAATTATGGATTTTTCTATTTCCCCTTGCAGTAGTAACAATTTTTGTTTCATGTATTTTGAAATTCTTATTAGGTGAGTAGATATTTAGGATTCTTATGTCCTTTGGATGAATTAATCCCTTTACTGTGGCGAGTTGTACTTTCCTGCCTTTTTGCATTCCTGATAATTTTCACTGTATGCTAGACATTATAAACTTTATCTTACTGTTGAATTTTGTTCTGGGATGCTATTCAGTTACCTGGAAGTAGTGGGGGTCTTGATTTTTAAGCTGTTTTAGATGTACCCAGGTAGTGTTGAATCTGGGACTAAATTTATACCATTGCCGAAGTAAGACCCTTTTGATTACGCCTCCTTATGCTCCAGGTTTTTCCCTGTGGTTGGTACAAACAGGTCCTAAAATTGATTGCTTTAATCTCTTTCTGCGGCTCTTTCTCCTGCCTTGACTAGTTTCCTCACACATTCCACTCAGTGGAATATCCAAGAGGGACTGCAGATCTCTCCATCCTCTCTCTCTCCACTCTGGCACTCTTTCTCAACTCTAGCCAACTTAGTGTCCCTGAATCCTAAGCTGCATCTTTTCAATTCAAGGAGACCACCAGAGTCTGCCTAGCTTTCCCTCCCTGTATTGCAGCCTGGAAACTTTTTTTGAGGCATTAAACTTGGACAGTTGTTGTAGGATTCACCTCTTTTGTTTCCTGAATCTCCGGATTCACTGTCCTTCATTGCCTGTTATCCATTGTCATGAGAACTGTTGTCACCTACATTTTTCATGGCTTTATAGTTGGTTTCATGTTGGAGATGAATCTGGTAACTATTACTGGATCTTGGTTGGAAGGGGAAATCAAGAGCTGGGATTTTATATAAAGTGTGTTCTAGTGCATTTTATTTGTACCTGGAGAAATGTCTCTAGGTCTCACAGACAGCTATTAACAGGAATGGCTGAACTTGTACGACTGTCCTTTGCATCCTTACCAGTAGAGTACCTGCTGCACTTGGACAACCATTGTGAAAGTTACGTAGTATGAGGTGTTTAGAATGAAGGAAAAGATGAACTCATTTTTGGTTCTTGCATCATTGTTTTAGTACATGTTTTATTTTGAGCCCTGTGTTTCTTATCTACTTTAGTTGTATAAAGTTTTTATGTTTTATTGTGTGGGAATTTGTGTCCCAAAGACATAAATATCTTTTTAAAAATTAGGTGTCCAGTGTTTATATACGCTAAATGTTTTAATTACAAAAATCAAAAGAAATATAATAAATAGAGCATGACTTTTAAATTTTCACTTATGAGCATTCAACCTATTAATATATCTGATATTTTTCTCCTGCCTCATAGCTTCTGTGATATAAAAATTAATGATAGTTTGCATTTGTTAAGTCAGTTTTACTGCCTAATAAAGCTAAGTTTATGATTTTAATGAAACAAAGTTCTTTCATTTTATTTATGCATAATCAGATGTGTAGCTACTGTGTGACCAGTTTATCTCTGTATTTTTTAAAAAGCCAGTCCAATAACAGAACTGCTATTGTTTATTTTTAATAGGAGATCAAAACCAAAAGAAAGTTAAAAACTCAGAATTTTAAAAATTGGCAGTATATATGTGAGGTTTATATAATAGTATATCTCTTGGTATTTTGGCAAGTCAAACTTTAATTTGTCTTCATTTTCTCTTTATTTTTCTGCCCTCCAAAATCATTATTAGGTAGTCTGTCCATCAAATCTTGGAACAGTTTAATAGTGAAAATAGTTGCAGCTTCCCATAGACTATAATAGATTCTTTGGAGAAGGCCAATTTCTTATCTGTGGAGGTTACTGAAAGCTGAAGAAGATGTTTTATTTTTGTTTTGTTGTCAGTGTTGTTTTAAAATTTCCATGGTACACAAAGTAAATGATAATCTTCATTTAGATTTTTTGATTTTTGGAAATCGGTAGATCTTTTTATGATGCTGTGTATGTTTTTTATGTTGTGGCTCACTTACAGATAGCTGAATTTGCAGGCAAACCTGCTCACCTTTGAGACAACTGATCCAGATATATTTCAATATTGTCACAGTAAAGCTTTCAAAATCTGCCTATTTCATATAGCCTTTCTGATGTACTGGGTTTTAATACTGCTTTACTTGAATCTAAAACAGTTGACATTTACAGTACTCTCTCCCTGCTTTCTAAATGGGTTGTCACTGCATTAAGCTTTAAATGACCATAAATGCTTCTCTGTCCGTGTCTTTGTCTTACCATTGCGGGACAGAATCGTTTGCAGTAAATCAAGTCTTCATATGATTTTAACCACACCCATGTAGAGGTGAATATTCTCATTCCTGTAATGTTCAGTTCTAATACCCTGGCTCGACATCCCATGTTAACTTTTATTGCCGAGACAACAGCATATTTTATTTCATTTTGTGAACTAGAATATTAGATTTCCAAAAGGTTCCTGAAATGGTAAAACCTCCTTGGATTTTAAACTTGACTTGGTTTAGGGTTCACTGATGAAACTTAGCCTCCAGGAAAAATGCCTCTAATTAATCAGTGACATCCCAGTTATCCCAGGCCATTTCTTCCAAGAGCAGGAATGCCGTAGGTCCAGGGGAGTCAGCTCTGGCCCCATCAAGGATGCTGCACAAAATGCCTCTTAAAGCTAATGTGAACGTGTAATTGAAGCACTTCTGGGAACCTAAGGGGCGCTTTACTTAAGGCCTCAGTGTTTCATATATACAGCTTTCCAGACTTGATCTAGAGTTCTGATATAGAGACCAAGGCATCTGTGCCATTTTGAAAGCCCATTTATATTTTGAAATGATCATTGAATGCCACTTAGGGAAGTATTCGAAATCTAGAAAATAACGTGTGTGTATGTGTAGTGTGTATCTGTGTTTGTTTATATGGATGTGTATACACCCCCTATATTAATAATATAAACCACAACCAAGTCCTATATCATGCCCAAATTCCTTAACTTTAATTGAATAGATTGGAGTGAATTTTGTTATGTAAGTCAAATAAATTGGAAAGAGTTCTTTTTCTTTGTTTAATTGTTTTAATGAATGCCATTCTTTGGGTTGATTAAAGCAATTTGCTGGTGACTTTGTAAGTAGTCCCACATTGAATGGATTTTAAATAATAATTAATTGCCAAGGAAGTGGAAAAAGAAGAGTAGTTAATGGAGTTTGTAGGGATTTAAGGAAGAATACTTTCTGATGGTTCCAATTATGTAGGTCTTCCTAGTATCTGTAAATTGCTTTAACTTGAATTACTTCTTGTTGCTTTTACAGTTTGAACTCAAATATATACTAATCTGTTTTAGAAAATAAATTGTGCCCAGATTTCTGTCAACATTTATATGTTCCATTTTACAATGCCCAGTCATGTTGATTTCACAGAGATTTGGGGAAATTGATCCTAATGGGAATAATTACTGCAGGAGCTGAAAATAATAGATGTGTCCTTCTTTTTCTTTCTTTTTTAAAAAAGCTGGACCTGTGATCTGCAGAATGCTGAGTTATCCCCCAACTCGCCGAGCTTTAATTGTGGGTTGTGGTCTACAAATGTTCCAACAGCTCTCAGGCATTAACACCATCATGTATGTATTTCTTTCTGGCTTTTTACTGAAAAGACTATGAAGGAATAACTTTACATGGAAAAAAAAAGAATAGGACTTTTGGTGATTTGTTCTATTAATTGTGTAGGATCCTCCTTTTGGAAGATACTTTACAGTTTTTAATCCTAACAGTGTGTGACTTAGAAGGAGATGATTTATTTTGTTATACTTTATTGGCTTTACTTGATTTCGTAAAATTTTTCTTGTATGCTATCCAGTACTTCCTTATATTCTGAGCTAATGAGTGTATCATTTTCATAAGCTATTTCTTGATACTGGTCAAAAAGTGAAACAAGGGAATCACCTGGCATTGTCAGAGATAAGTGGGCACACAGGTAACTAGTTCATTTCCTTTTGGGGCAGTCACTTAAATGCAATGTGATAAGAACATTAATAGAAAGTGTTTATTACCACCAGAGTGCAGAGGGCCAGAGACAGAGTGGGAACAGAGAAGTGGGGAAGTTATATGGGGGTTGGGGGTGGAGAAGGATGAGCAGTAAGGGTTGTACCATTTTTCATTCATGCAACATTAAATCCATTTTTGATGGCTTATTTTATACAAGACACGCAGAAGTGAATAAAGTAGACATGCTTCTTGGCCTCACAGCATATATAGGCTGGTGGGGGAAACACATTAAATAAATTCACAGTTTAATGTGGAATTTCAAATTGTGATAAGGGCTATGCAGGATTATTCCAGTCTTCCACAGAATAGACTTTTAAGATCCTAAGTAATAGAATATGGATTGTTAGAGG
Organism: Taxidea taxus jeffersonii; assembly: GCA_003697995.1. Lineage (NCBI taxonomy): Eukaryota > Metazoa > Chordata > Mammalia > Carnivora > Mustelidae > Taxidea > Taxidea taxus. Next base: position 6,023 of record ML112413.1, read on the forward strand.
AAAGTCATGAGTTTTGCTGATAAACTAGCTGTTAGGTGAAAACCTTCTAAATTTTAGAAGTTTCTCTCCACTGTCTGTTGGTTAAAATTATTTATCAAAAATATAAATTCTGTAAAATTCAATTTTACTTGGTAAACCACTTTTATTTAGGACTCTTGATATTTCCCTTTGAAGTTACTTAGGATATGATAACATTGTCAGTAAGCATTTGAGAAGAGTGAACTGGTTAAAATAATTATTAAAAATAGTGATTAGGGTCCAGTGACCCATTAGATTAAATCAGGATTTGTTAAGAAACACTACTTTAAAGATTTATTTATTTATTTATTTATTTATTTATTTATTTATTTATTTGAGAGAGAGAGAGAGAGTGAGTATGTGAGTGTGCATGTGCCAGTGGGGGGAAAGGTAGAGGGAGAGACAGTATCTCCAGCAGACTCCTCACTGAGTGTACAGCCCAATGCAGGTCTTGGTCTCACAACCCTGAGTTGATGACCTGAGCTGAAATCAACTCAGACATTTACCGACTGAGCCACCCAGGCACCCCTGTGAATTTGATTTTAATCATAATCCTTGATAGAATATAACTTCCTGGATTCTATTTTTAATATTTGGTCCTTTCCTCCTTCCCTCTAGTATACTTTCATTTTTCATCACCTTTATCAGCTCTATAAAGATCTGTCAGTAGAGTACCCAGCATGTTTGTTTTCTGTTTGTCGTATATCATGACTGTTCTGTGTCCACCATCCTAAGTGTGGTGTTAGAACAGAATTGTAATAAGGCTAACAACATGTTCTCAAATAACTCAATGCAGTAATACCCTATGTGAATATCTGTTTAATCAACCCAATTTAAAATATGTTCTCTGTTTCTGAAAATCTTTTTGTTTGTTCTGTCCCTTTCTAAGCATTTAAATTTGACAAAATGAATTTTTCTTATATTTTTTTGTATTCCTACAAAATATCACAAACAGAACCAACTCTCATTGATGGGTAGTGGCTTAGGTGAATGTGTCCTAGTTGAAATCACTGTCATAGTCCATTCATAGGTATCTAGTGTAAACTGTGCTGATGAAGGTTGCCAAATTTTAAGGCTCTCATTTCTCCCAATTCTCAGTCTTTTCACAGTGAGATCAAGTGGTATGGGCATAAGAAATCTGATATTTCTGAAGATTTATGATAGTCCTTATGTGCTCTGGTTATCACAAACCGTACATAATATAGCTAGTGTTGTCATACAGCTTTTGCTTGCAACTGAGTGTTAATCCTGGAAAGTAGGAAGAATAAACTAAGGTAAATGATGGCTCGATTTTGATTGCTTCTACATGATGCAAAACAGTTGACCAACTCCCTAAAGAAATAAATATGACATTTAATGTCTGGAGGTTAGAGGGTTAGACACTTAAGTGATTCAATATCTATGACAAATAACTAGTGGTTATTCACAATACATAATTTCAGACATTTATATTTTAAGCCCATGAAACTTAGTGTAAGTCTTTCATTATAATAGGTTGCACTACTGTCATCATCTGGATGGAGGATGATTAATCTGGGACTCATGTAGAACGTGTTCTCTTCTACTCTCTCAGTCTGTAAAATTGGTGTGATGTATAATTTTTTTTTCCATTCTTAAGATTCAGTAAATTATCATAAATTTTCTAATTTAAAATAATCTCTTAATTAGAATCTAATAATTTAGTTTTTGTTGTTTTTGGTAGGAAATAGTAATTGCATTTTTTCTTATTTTAAAAATATCTTTTTGTTAATTTGGAGTTCTGTTTTTATGGATATTCCATTATGTGTATCTTTTTACTCTTACTCTTTCTTTCCATCTTCTTCCCGGCTAAGTGGGAAATAAAGTAGGCAGTACTCTTCTGTATTCATAGCCAAAACCCAATAATCTGTAGAAGTTGAAATCCTTTTGTAAAACCCATCTTTCACCCCAGAGTTTGTATGAACCTGGGTTATGAGGTATTTTGAATTCTATTTCTCACCAAGAAAAGTTCATAGAAAAATCATATGAAAAAATATTGAAAGATAAATCATCCTTATAATTGCATTATATGATCTTACCATGTTTAGGTTTTTCTCTTTTCCCTCAGAGGATTTTGTTTCTATTTCCTTAACCTATTTAATATCCTATCTCAGTCAAGGAAATACATTTTCTTCTTGGAATATTTAATTTTCACATCCTTTACCATGAAAAAAATACTGTGTGTGCATATATGTGTAAGTATTTTTATTTGTATAACTAAGATTTATATCCTAATCTCTACCTTATCCTCTATCCTATTGAACAGAGGACTTCTAAGTTCTAAAAAGTATAACTTACTTTAGACACTACATTTAACTTTTAGAAGAAGCAATTTTCTAATGACTTTAATTATTTAATAATTTCAGACATGCTGAATAGATTATTTTCTTTTCACAGGAGAGAAAGAACAGAGCAAATGGAGTACTAGCTTTCCTGATATAAAAATGTTGTTATTATGGCACTGTATGTTCTAGAGCAATAAAATATTTCCCTATGTGATTAAAGAGAGAAGGGTGATAAATGAGGTTGATAAAGTGAAGGAAACTCTTCTTAAGAAATTCTTTTTGTGATCTATTCTAAACTCTACTCATAAAGTCAAAAACTTTACATTATCCATCCAACAAATTTTATCTGGTGACCGCTAATACTTTGAACCCTTCCCCCATTACCATTATTACCACAGCCAAATGTGTTTATACATTTTGGGGAGGGAGGGAGGGAAGAGAAAGTAAGAAAAATAAGAAAAACGCTTGTTTCTGTGGAGGTTTAAGAGCACCTTGCTTCTTTTGAGGAACTTAAAATAAGCTATATCTTGATAACATTATGATGAACATATATTACTCCATCTTGGACAGATGGAAGTTATAAGATTTTTATCTGAGAGGACCAAGGGGTGAAATGGCTCACTTGAAGGTCAGTAGTAAAGAGGAGAAGGAAATTCAGAAATGTAAGCTTCTGAATCAGCTTCAAGTAAAAAGGATTGTGAAGGAATAAACTTCTTAGGATACTCTGTGCCAGTCATCTACTTTTGATTCTTCTCTTAGATTAATTAGGGTCCCCAGATTTATCTCTTCCTACTCATCCCTTTTCTATTAACTTAAAGTAGGGGTAGAAAGTAGACATTTAATTTTTAAAAATTTTTTAAAATTTATTATTTTTTTCTCACCATAGCACATACCTTCCCCAATGCCCATCACCCAGCCACCCCATCCCTCCCACCCCCCTCTCCTCCAGCAGCCCTCAGTTTGTTTCCTGAGATTAAGGTCTCTTATGATTTGTCTCCCTCTCTGGTTTCATCTTGTTTCATTTTTCCCTCTCTTCCCCTATGATCCTCTGTCTTGTTTCCCAAATTCCTCATTTCACTGAGATCACATGATAGTTGTCTTTCTCTGACTGACTTATTTCGCTTAGCATAGTACCCTCTAGTTCCATCCACATCATTGAAAATGGCAAGAGGAAGTAGGCATTTATGTTGGATGGACAGATACTCTTACTTCTAAAACTGTATGGCCTTAATTTTCAGGTGATCTCTTCTTCTGTCCTATTTACAAGAGATAATAAAGACCTTTGGAAAATATATCCTTATAATAATAATGTTAATGGTTATCATTTATTGAATATTAAATACCAGATACTACTCTAATATATATTAACTCACTTAGATATAACAGAAAAGGAAAAAAAATGGGACAAGATTATTAGCCCCTCTAATGGTGTAATTATGTTAACAAACATTTTTACTGCTTTACATATGTAACACTCTAAAGTATTTTTATGGACATGATCTTTCTTGATCATCTTTAAAATCCTAACAAGTAGGCATGGCAGTTCTTCTGTTTATTCTCTAGCAAAGGAAGCTAAGGCTTAACAAGTGCAGTGACTTATCCACTGTCGTTTCATATGTTTTAGCACTGAGAATGGAACCCTGATTTATGACTCCATGTCACATGAACTACTCTAGTTGTAGAACACCTGAAATGCCCAGAGTTGCCTGTTAAAGCTTGTTTGGGTGTGTTATAAGAAATCTGAGTTAATGGAATTCAATACCATCCAAGAATTTAAAAAAAATAAAGGTAGAATGATGGTGAGCTAATAAGTGGTATCCATCTCAAGAATCATAAAGCTCATCAGATTCTTTAATCTGCTGGTACCTAGTTAAGGCCTTTGCCTTATGCCTGATCTAGAGTTCCTGGACAAGCCAGCCCGATGGTTGGGTGAGTCATTTATATTTATTAATCATATTTAATTAATTTAATTTCATAAGGGCAATATTTCTGAATGTGTTCCATTCTCATATTTTAGTCTCAGCAAGCTCTCCTAGGTTAAAAAATTATCAGGCAGTCAGGAAACATACACAACAAGCAGGCATATAAATATACCAGGCATCTGGTATATTTACCAGATGGTGGTAAATGTAGAGAAAAATAAAAGTGACAGGAAATAAGAAGAAAACAATAAGGATTGATGCATTCTCCCGCTGTAAACCTGAACCAGAGGTGAGGGTTTGCTCTCTGCAATCTTTAGCAGGCAAGATGAATGAACCAAAGCATCTGCTCCCTAAAGTGAGCCTTCTTCTTCCCTCTGCCTCCTCGGTAGGACTCTGAACATAATCCAGAAAAGCTGTTGAATGATAGCATGCTTACCTCATTGGAATGTTTCAGGATGTGTGTTTTTGTAGTCATTTGTGTTCATTGGATGACTCCTTTGAAAGATGAGTTTAGGGGCACCTGGGTGGCT
>ML112413.1:10895-30561 GCA_003697995.1 Taxidea taxus jeffersonii
GCTCCCCCTGTCCCCGGCTTGCGTCCCTGCCCCATTGGGGGAGTCTGCTTCTCCTTCTCACCTAGCCTCTCGCGCGCTCTCTCACTCTCTCTAAAAAAAAAATAAATAAAAAAAAAAAAAAAAAAAAGAAAGATGAGTTTAATGTGTTGGGAAAAATATTGACCCCAGAATCAAGAAAGAATTGGTTTTAAGATCTGTCTCCATGGTGGGGTTTTAGGCATGCCAGTTACTCGCCTTCATTCTAAATTATGTATCAAGTGAAGTAGATGAAAGTGAACTTTAATATACATTTGAATGAGAAAAAAATGGAGTTTCAAGTAAAGTGGAAACTAAGACATTTGTGTTTGAAATGTTTTAAACCTTTCTTGGATGAAAAGTTATCAGACTACAGGAGATCGGTTTTAGTCTAAAAAGAAAAATGTGTTTTGTTGACATAATTTTTGGAAGATTGGTTAATGCTTACCACATGCCAGTAATTTTCCAATGCTTAGCTTCTTCTGTGTTAAGACCACATTTTTATTTCCAAAGTACATCTTTTTTAGAAGGACAGTCTTGGTTGTAGTTGACAGTACTTCTTTGCCCCAAAATTGTGTAGCAAATCTGTAACCTGATGTGAGAGAACTTTCCAGGGCTTTCGTAATGTTGTAAGGGTAGGCTCAAGCCCAGTGAACTTCACCGATCTCTCACATCCTGCACAAGGGAAAGGATTCGAGGCTGACCTCTGGAGTCTGAGTCCATTTTTAGTGACAGATCAGTACCTTACCGTGTAGCAAAGCATTCTCAACAGATGAAGCTCTAAACCGAATGGCTTTCTAGTGCTCCTAATTGCTTTGCATGTCCCTGTGTATATGTTGCACACCTATCTTGGTTTGAGTTCCCCCAAACAGGTCCCAAGACAAAGAATTGGATGCAGGTTTTTTTTTAGGGGGGGGGGTGTGGATGAAACCAAGAAGCATGAGTAAGAGAGCAGAGAAAGTGTGATAGGGTCAGGGATACCATGAAGGCTGTGCTGGTAAGCAGCTGATCTCAGTCAGCAGTTAGAGCTCAGTCCTACTGAGGAATAGTATAGAATGTGCTTCAGAATTATTCCACAAGTATTTCTTCACCATCTCCAGTCCCTCTCTGTGAGTCATTCTGGGGGTTCCCTGAGCCCTGCTCTCCCGGGGCCAGAGCTCTTGGGACTGAAGTAAAGAGACACAGGGAATTTAACTAGAAACTTGGATTCTACAGTGAGATTCCATGATAACCACGGGGGACTTCAGAGAGGAGCCAAGAGCATAAGGGACAGGGCATGAGGAGCATCTGTTTAAAATCTTGCTGTGTCTTCAAATAATGTAAAAATAAGTTTACACAGTAGGAATATGGATTTTTATAGTATCTTTCTGTCGTTATACCAAATTAATGTTTAGTGAAGAAAGGTCACTAACCATATAGAAAATAAGTAATAAAATGAGAGTTTTATAAGAAGCGATGAGAAAATATTTCCTTGAATATTATTATTTTTCAGAGATTTTTTTTTTTAATTTTTTTTTTTAAGGTTTTATTTATTTATTAGTTAGAGAGAGAGTGAGCACAGGCAGACAGAGAGGCAGGCAGAGGCAGAGGGAGAAGCAGGCTCCCTGCCGAGCAAGGAGCCCGATGTGGGACTCATCCCAGGATGCCGGGATCATGACCTGAGCCGAAGGCAGCTGCTTAACCAACTGAGCCAACCAGGCGTCCCCAGAGATATTTTTGGTATAATTCACAAGTAATTTTGTTCTGTCACAAGAATCTTAAAATTATATCTGCCAAAGTATTCATTTATTCCTTCAACCAACATTTACTATATTGTTGGTAGAGCTTCAAATATTTGGAAACTATAATTCTTGTCATTAAGAAGTCTGTATTTTACTGAGCAGTTAGACATAAATACTTACAATGCAGCATAAAAGCCAAATTTATATGTTGTAGGAACACAGAAAACAGATTAGTTTTACCTGGATCACGAAGAGAGCATATGTAAATGATTTTTTGTCACATATATATTTTTAAAGATTTTGTTTATTTATTTAAGAGAGCATGAGAATGGGGAGGGTCAGAGAGAGAAGCAGACTCCCTGTTGAACAGGGAGCCCGATATAGGGAGTCCAGGATCATGACCTGAGCTGAAGGCAGTCACTTAACCATCTGAGCCACCCAGATGCCCTTTTTGTTATATTTTTAAAATTTCTTTATATGGAGTTGTTTTCTGGCCAGAAATGTGATATACCAAGTGTTAATACAACATTTGATATTAGATCTGAATTTGAATCCAAACCTAGCACACTTGCTGTGTAGACTATACATGCTTCTTTAACTTCTGAGTCTCAGTGATCTGGAAATCAGGAAAAATACCTCCTACATACAGTTCTTACAGTGTTTAGAAGAGAACAGTATTTATGGTTCAGGCCCTTGGGAGGAATGGAGTCCATGCTAGCTACATTTCTGCTCACTGTGTGTTGCATTTTGTGAATTCGAGGGGATTTGTGGAAAGCAGAGACATTCCACAATGCATACTCTTTGGCACATACTCATTAATCCAGAATTTGAGACATCCTCTGTAGATAACAGAATTGTTATAATATCCTTCTTTCATGCATGTCTCTATTTTCAGGATACAGTAAGGAATCATAATAGTGTTTTTCTTCTAACTCACAGTTGTGTTAGGAGCGTTGTCCACTTCAGTATTATATGTCTTCTTTTATTTTAAGTCAGGGAGAAAAGACCTCAATGACCTTTGAATGATCAGAGCTAATAATGCCTCCATAGGAGGTGGGAGAATCTGTGGCTAAGTATACCCCATGTGGCATGACTTGTAGTTTACATCAAAGGCTAGTCATATCCTTTTGTATCCTTTCTGAATCAGATGTGAATTTAAGGTTCTGTGGCAATTAATGGAGATTTATCTCCATGGTTTGTTAAACTATCAGCAGCTAAGATTCTGGGTTCCCCAGGACATCTTTGGTAATATAAAACCATGAGTTCCTTGCCTACCCTTTCTCTGACTCATGTTTTGCTGAAAGGTAAGTAGAAGAAATAGAAATGCTGTGAGTGAGTTGAAACAGCAGCATGAAATCCGGGGCTCTGCCCTAGGAAATAGGCTTGTTGTATTCATAAAGCAAATCCTTGTCCCCCAAGTCATATGTGAATTTGAGAGGAACCAGTCTGGTTAGGTCCATGTAAACTATTTTAAAATTGTAGAAATATTCACTTCTTTATTCGTTCTTTAAACAAATCAGTGGAAGGAAAGCTCTCTTCTAGGGACTAGAGGTACACAACATGACTTTTAGCCCATCCCCAGGGAACTTTGATCTTTTCCCCTCATCTTTAAAAAGGATATGCTGCCACCTGTCTTGAAAAGTTGCTTTGGAGATGAAATGAGGCACCAAAATGCCTGTCATACACAAGGTAGTCAGATGATGTTACGGGGTTCTAGTCTCCTTTCCACACTCAAAGTTTGTCATCCTCTCAGCAGGATAAGCGTCTAGGCCCTTGTCTCATGGGCATGGTTCTCTTAAAAATTTTTCCTTTCTTGACACATCACAGCATTTCATCTCGAGTCTCCTTCATGACTTTGCCTACCTGTTTTGTACCTTAATGTCAGTGCTCCCTAGGTCTTGGCTTGCAACTCTGCTAGAGATTTCCTCCACTCATGGTTTTGATGACCATCTACATATGAGAGATGACCTTAACCTACATTTCCAGATTGGAACAGCTCTGAGATACACAATTCTGCCCAACTGCTAGACATTTCTACTTGGATATCCTACTGTCATCAATCTCTTCATGTACAAAATGAATACCTACCATTTCCCTCCAGTTTGGCGTCCATTCATCCCCATTACAGTGCAGAGTATGGCCAGTGGGTGCCCAAGACTGTGTATGGGAGCCAACCCTTCCAAATCCAGCCATTGCAATTTCCTTCCACTTTACTTCCTTAATATCTTTTACATCCTTTCTACTCTCTTTCTTAAAAAAAAAAAATTTTTATGCATTTATTTGACAGAGAGGAAGGGAGGGAGGGAGAGGGCACAAGCAAAGAGGAAGGGCAGAGGGAGAAACAGGCTCCCCACTGAGCAGGGAGCCTGACATGGGGCTCAGTCCAGGAACCCTGTGATCATGACCCGAACCGAAGGCACAGACTTAACCGACTGAGCCACCCAGGTGCCCCGTCTTTGTTTTAATTACATATTTGTGTTCAGTCCCTGCTTCAGACAGGATTCTTTGTTTACAAGTGACAGAATCCCATTCAAATGTTGCTGAAGGAAAATAAAGGGGTTTGTAGTAAGGGCATAGAGACTAAAGGCAGGAAATAGAGCTGGGCCTAGTGAAGGGCTGAAACCAGGAACTGGAGAGTCACTTGCTCAGCCTCTGTATCCACACTGTATCTTATCCTTGCCAGTCTGGCTGCATGCATCCTCTTCCTTCTTTCTCTTTGAGATCTTCCACTGGTGTTTTGTTGTTGTTCATACCTGGCTGTACCTTGCCACATAACCTTAAATATCCCTCTGAGTTTCAGCATCCATAATCAGTTGAATAAAGTTGTCTCAATTCTTAATTCCTAAGAGGGAAGCCTCAGGGTGGACCTACGGTAGCCCAGGTCTGTAAGGCCAGGGGCTGGGCAACACTGTAGGAAGAGACTCGGGATTTTTCTGCCTTAAATCTCACCTCACTCAGTCTATTCTTATCTCTGCCTGTGACCTTTCTGAAACAAAGTCAGATCCTATCCCTTCTTGACTTAAAATCATTATTGGTTCCTGCAGCTCTCAGCAGAGCTCAAAATCTAGATCCCCTCGTGTACTGACTTTGGTCCATTTTGCACTGCCCTATGTCCAGCCACTTCCCACACGCTCTGCCTCATGCTTTATGGAACATCCTGAACTTCTGCGGATGATTATAACTAATTCAGGCCTCAGTGCCTTCAAACATACCATTTTCCCAAGCCAAAAGATCCACCTTACCCTAAAAGACCTCCAAACTCAGGTCACATGCCATCACCCTACATCCCCAGGCTAATTTATGTGATCGTCTGTCTATAGCCCTCTGAGTAGATATTTGTCATAAGTTATTATGCTTTACTCTAACTGAAGCTTTATCCCTCCCCCACCCCCAGAGCATTGTATGGAGCATAGTAAAATTGCTCTCCTTGAAGTACTTCCCAGGAAGAGCCAGCTAGATTTTACATATTACTGTTTTGTTTTGCTTTCATTTTGATTGTAGTCAGGGTCATAGCCTTGGTGTTATAATTGGAACTGTCTTGGTCTGACTATGTGAGTGTCGTCTTAACTATTTTGCAGTTAGAGCCTTAGGAAAACAAAAGCTACAGCATTCAAGATTTGAGAACAGGATCTTTCAAAACTACTCTCAAATAAGTCCCGACCTTTAGAATTAGTGACAAACTATAACAGCATTTCTAATAATTTATAATACTGGACAGAAGCTCTTTTTAGGGTTTAGTTTGAGTTTCAACACTGAAGATCCATGACAATTCTAGTCACATCTCTTGGTTCCTTCTTTCTCAGGGCAACTGAAGAGCTAAGTTAGTGACTTCTATCCAAGTTTGTGATTATGCTTCCTGTGACTGATAGAATTGCAGGATTTCAAATGCTATTAAGCTGCTCAATGCAGAGACAAATAGTCTGATGACATGTCATTCATGGCAGGGAGAAAAATGAACAGTGTCTCTTGCTGGAACATCTTCATTTATTTTGATAAGATTATTTTGAACTTGGCAGATTAAAATGTACAGAACTAAATATAAGGTGCACCTATTTCCACTTCCAGAAAAACACATAGTCTCAGAAAATACAAAATGTATAAAGTAGATTGAACTGGGCAGTTACAACTTCAGTTTCCTGCACAGAATTAATAGCCTCCTCCTGGATTCTTCTAATAATCTTCTTCAACTTCCTTAAGGCCCTCTCCTTAGCCATTTATCACTAATATGTTTGAGAAATTTAATCATGTATCTAAGACTATTTGCAAGGACTAAATTTAGCCCCTAGGCATGTTTTCTTCAGAAAGTGCAGAATCTTCACATTTGTTCCATTTTACATTATAGTCCAGATTTCAAGGGGACTGTATTGCCTCTAATTAGAATGTATGTGTCCTCTCTTGTCCCCCACATTCCCTGTTCCTCCCTGTGGTTGAGCTCCATCAGGGCTTTCAAAGTTGTCCCACGTGCTCTAAGAAGTATTCTACATAGAACTCTCTCCATATATATCCTGTTCAGGGCTGGGTCAAGATGAGGGCAGATAATTAGATTGGTCTGGCTTTGAAAATGGAAGTATAGTGCAGTCATTACAACAATAGCTGTGGACATTTGTAAAATGTTCAGTTTCATTTTTTTTTCTACCTCCAAGACCTTTATTTCACACTTATATGTGTGTGTGTGTGTACACACACACATATATATATAGTATGTGTGTATATATATGTATATATATTTTTTTGAGGCTAAATGGACGAGACTGCCATTTTTCAGTATCTTACTATCACTTTTATCAGCTAAGAGGGGAGTGTGTGTAGTTGACTTTGGAATCAGACCTATTTAATAATGTGGTTAGGATTAAACCACATTTAATGTTCTCTGATGTGACTAACTCATAGCAGCATATTATTTATTACATTATTACTATTTGGCATCAGACAGACCTGGGGTCAGATTTTGTTGCTTCCTGACCAGTTGCGCTGCCTTCAGTGGCTTGTAGCCACTCTGAATCTCAGCTTCCTTATTTGCCACTTGCTTTTCGGGGTGGTTGTGGTTTCCCGGATTCTTACCCATCTCGAGAGTGGCACTGCCACCTGTCCAGCTTGTTCCAAAGTATAGGAATCATCTTTGGATGACTTTCTTTATTCTTACTCCCCATAGCCTGTTCCCTAGTAAGTAAGCTCCAAAGCCGTGATTCCCAAACTATAACAGATACGAGACACTTCTCACAGGTAGAGGTGTGAGATATCTTAAATTTGTGAGGGAAACCCTGATATGCTCAGACTACTACTATTAAGTGGTCTGTACCTTAAGAAGCTGAACCATTAGGTTTTGTTTGTTTGTTTGTTTGTTTGTTTTTGCTTAGGGGTGAAAAAGACACAAAGGGCTTCATGAGGCAAGAAAGTCTGAGAACTTCAGCTCCATCCTATTTCCTTCCTCTTATCTTTATCATCCCTACTACCAGCCATCCTAGCTGTCATTGCCTCTCACTCAGTTATTGCAGTAGCCAGTCTCCTCACTGGTCTTCCTGTTGCCATGTTTCCCTCTATAAGCCAGTTTCCACAGAGCATTCAGAATGGCATTTGAAAAACATAAAGATCTTAACTCTCCATTACAAAAACTCCTAGTAGCTTTCCACCACACTTCAAGTCAACCTGGCTCTTTGCCATGGTCCATAGACTCTGCCCATCTGGTCCCTCTTTTGTCCACCATCCTCTTCTCCTGCCCCCTCTCCCCACCATTCAGTAGGTCTTAGCCACACCAGGTTTTTTGTTTTTTTTTCTTTTCTTTCATCTGTTTCTCAGAATCTCCAACTTTGCAGTTGCTTTTCTTTCTGGCTGAAAAGATATTCCTCTAGATCTTCCCTGTGGCTGGTTCCTTGTGTCTGAATGTCACCACCTCAGATAGGCCTTGATCCTATTTGAAAAGAGCCACATCCTTTCGCTCATATCACTGCATTTATTTTCTTCATCATATTTATGGCTGCCTAAAATTATCCTGTTTTACTTGTTCATTAAGCTCTATGAGAAGAGAGCCCTCATCTGCCTTGTTCCTTCTGAAGTGTGCCCAGCACACAATAGGTGCTCAGAAAATAGTGGTTGTATTGAAAATGCAGACAAATGCTAGTACTAGTTCCCCTACTTCAGAACCAGATGATGTCATTGATGATTATTTGTATATTGCTGCTTTTTTATCATAAAGTTTTGCTGGAATTTTGGAAGATGGGAAATTAAGTATTTGAGGGGTTATTTTAAACATTGGATCATTTGTTCATCTTCAATAGTCAGGAAAAGAAATGTAGTCTTACTGGGCTTTACCTTTATCTGAAGTGCCTGAGTTTTCCAGATCCTTAGAAAACGGATTAAGAAAAATGGAGAAAGAAAAAAAAATCCCCTTTTTTCCCTCTTAATCTGAGTCTCTGTAGATTGGCAAGCATCACAGTTGGAGAGGTATTGGAGTAATATACAATAAAATCAGAATCACCCTGTATGCCACTCATTTCATTAAATCTCAGAGCTGACACCAGCATGGAAGAAAGAAGTTGATATAGCCTTTGGGTTTATCCTGTCACCTGTTCTAGGAAATGCATGAACTCGATTGCCAAATTATATTGTGCAGGGTCTGCTTGTAGTTCAGTGAGATGAAGCTTTTTCAGTAAAGGAAAGAAGGGAATAGCTACATGAGTAACAAAATGAGTACTTTACTAATTAACCTCAGTAAAATGGCAGTATCATAATAAGATAGTGTTATATACAACAAACTGAAGCTAGTAATATTTTCCTAATTAGGACAAAATGCAAACAAGGAAATTTGGACAAGCATTTATAATTGTGGGTGTTTATATTCTAGCTGTTTGTTTTGTGGGAGAGTATTTCTTTCACTGGTCTTTATAGAGTTCACTTCTAGCTTACTAATTGTTTGCTAAGAACTTAAAGTCCAGTTGAAAATTGTGAAACGTTTCCTGATAGAAACTGTATGTTAAGGTGATACACAGATTTCTTTATGCTTTATTGTGTCTGAAATATTAAAACAATCTTATCATTGATGTTACAGGAAAACTTCCAAGCTATAACTCGAGATTCCAAGTGTGTTTTTCCCTCAACCCCACAATTCCCAGGTGGGAGTAGAATAAAAAAGCACAGATGCTCAGGGGACTCGGGGTTCTCAAGGTGCAGGTGTGGGTGTAGGTAGGTGCCAGACCCTACTGGTAGGTGAAGAGGCACAGGAGAGATGGAATGGCCAGAGCAAAAGCACCCGCAAGTCAGCTGTAGTGATGAGAACTCTGGTCATAGTAGGACATTCCTTTTGGCCCGGGTCGGGGAAGAAGGAAGTTTAGATGTTGCTTGTGTGTTTGTGACAACGACTTTGAGATGAAGCGGGCAAAAGATCATTCCTATATATCAGTTGTTTGTAAGTTGTATGTGCATAATTATTCCTCATGTGGATATATTGATTGATAATTCAGATGATTTCTAAAATCAGAAAAGCTCAAATGACTAGGGCTTCTCAGCATGAATCATATAATAAGGCAGTATTTGTTTCCACATGTTCCTTTAGAAAGCCAACTTGTGCACTAATTTGATTATTCAAATTATATTGTTGACTTATGTTGCATGTGTATAATGTTTCAGCAACCAGAAAAAATGTCAGTTAGCTGATTATTTAGAGGGCTATTTTGATGGTAGAGTATGAATCAAACGGCTTACCAGAAGAAGATTGATCTCATAAAGCATAGGAAAGCATGTTTTCCCATTTTGCTATTTTTAAGGGTTTTTTTCCTTCAATAAATGATAGACTATACCCTTGAAGTTGGATCAGGCATGTAGTGGGTTAAAAAAGTCACAGACTTATTTTAAGGTCATTGATATTTTTCATTTTAATTTTTATCACGGTATTATGTATACAGAAGTCAAAGTAGTATAAAGTTTATCACAAAAAGCAGTTGTCCCTGACCCGCTCTTCCTCTTACCTGAGTTTTACTCTCCAAAAGCAATTGCTTTTGCTTCTTTTTAGGTATTTCCTTCTGTAATTGAGTCTGTATCTCTAAATAAATAATATTTATATAATTTTCATTGACTTTGATTTTTGAAATTCTGAACTGACTTTCCATTATGGAGCCCACCGCTAGCCCCCTATTCACAACCCCCCTTATGATTGTATCTCAAGTTTGTGGATTAACTAATATTTATGGTTTTCATCATAATGACTATAGAAGTACTGTTTCCAACCCACCAGCTTCACATGCTGTGATTACACGTCCTTGTGCTGCCCGTCATTTCCTTGCTGCTCCAGCGACAGGCTCCATGCTTCTCCACCTTACCCTGGGCCCTGGAACCTGACCTGTGGGCTAATACATTTGTACCAACACTTTTTTCTCCTCTGTAGAAAAAAATTGCCTCCTCCTTTAATTTGCTCTGTCTTCAGCATACCCCTCACTAATCTTTTCCACACACTCTTCCGTGGAACCGAATGACCCTGTCTTGATGGTTAAGCTTAATGAGAAGCATCGGGAAATCCATTCTTGTGATTCTGCTTCCCCTCCCCTCACCTTTCTTGCAGACCTTCCTCCTGGAGCCTCTGTTATCCTGCTCCCCTCTGATGTGGTTGCTCTCTACTTCTCTTCTGCTTAACTTCCCTGTGTCCTGGGTCCCACGTCCTCTTCTTTAGCCTAACTCCTTCTTTTTGGTGGTTCTTACTTTACACTCGTTGCCTGTGAAAAGCTCAGTGGGAAGTAAAACAATTTGAGACCACGAAATCTTTTTTTTCTGTCCTCAGACTTGACTGTTGTTCTCCCTCAGAAGGTTTAAGGCCAAATTCTTTGATTTTCAGACCATGCTTTCCATCTGGCCTTCATTGTGCGTGCTGTCCTCAAACCTGCCAGCTTGCTTATTACTGTCTCTGGACAGTAAACCCTCTCCTCTCCAGGTGTGGGTTGGGTAAGAGTGCTGGGAGGGAGACAAGGGTTCTCACTGAATGTTGCAGAGGTTTTCAACCAGTCTCCTCATTTTTAGTCCCTGTCTGAAATAGCTGGTACCTCCAATTTCTGAACCTTTCCAGAGTTATGCCATGTCAGTCATCCTGCTTCTTGCTGGCCTCGTCCATATGTTCTGCTGTTTTAAGCATGTCACCCTTGTCTCTCCTCTTTCCATTGTTCAAAACTTCTAGTCTAGGGTTCTTTATCCTTGCATACTTTAAAAAAGCATCAATTGAGGGTGCCTGGGTTGCTCAGTAGGTTAAAGCCTCTGCCTTCGGCTCAGGTCATAATCTCAGGGTCCTGGGATTGAGCCCTGCATTTGCCTCTCTGCTGGGCGGGGAGTCTACTTCCCCCTCTCTCTCTGCCTGCTTGTGATCTCTGTCTGTTTGTAATTTATATCTGTAAAAAACAAAAAAAAAAAAAAGCGTCGATTGTTTTACACTCCTTTGGTGGAGAGGGTAGAAAATTAAAGCTGCTGAGTTTAACTGGGCATCTTTTGGGAGTTTTTTAAAAATAATAAGGGGGCAAAATATAGCAAAAAATATTAAGGGGGCAAAATGTAGTCAAATTCATAACTGAAATGTTTCTCTGAAATAAAGAGCTTTTTAAAGAAATTAATTCTACACTAAGTATGTTTACCTTTTTTTTAATTTTAATTTTTTAAATTGCATCTGTACAGAAGAAAACCTAGCATTTTGGCTGTTTTATGTATCCCCCACTGATTAAAAGAAGCACTCTTGATCCCATCCTTCACACAGAATAATGCAAGCGGGAGCCTGAATGGAGGACTGACAGGCTCTCAAATTAAGCCACTAAACTTATATATAAGTAACATGGATTTACTGTATAGACTCCTCTAATAGGAGTCAGATTATTTGCCCAATCTAGCAAGCCCAAATTGGGTCAAAGCATGCCAAATATTAGTGCTCTGAAATTGAAAATTTTTTCTGATATATGAAATATCTAGCATTTTTTTATTTTTGAAAGGGAAAAAAGATTTGGGTACCTTTTTTGCCTTTTAGAGATATATTTAGAGATAAGGAAAGAATCCAAATGAAGGGGCATTAATAACAAATATCTACCATACCAGGCTCTTTTTACTAGAAATTTAATTCATTTTCAACAACACATGTATTTGATACTAAGCCTACAATTACACATATGATTTAATTTCTTCTTTTATGTAATGTTTGTGTGCCCAGTTTACTCAAAGTGAATTCATTTAACTATTTGTGATTCAGGGACTTCAAGGGTATGTACTGCTTATCTCTGTAATTCACACTTCCATAGAAGCTCAATAAATGTTAAAATAAAGCAATCACATTTTATGTATCTAAGATAGTGCTTTGAACATAGTAAAGCTTAGTTAATTTTTCAAATTAATCAAAAAATATCCTTAGCTTTTCTAAATGTCCCTTAAAATCTTTGAATATGAATTAGACCAGATTTAGCCAAGTTACTGTAGCACTGCATAAACATGTCTTGATTTTGAAAAACAGTTTTTAGGGTAATTAGAGCAAATGAAATGTTTTCTTGTTTGGTATTTTATTGTTTTAAAAAAGAAAAATTCTAGCTAAATATAGGCTACCAATAATGAATATGCTATTTGAAGTATTAAACATTTTATTAACTTCAATAGAGCATGAAATTCTGAACTAACTTGTACTGATACATATATAGTTTTATATTTTAAATGACATAAGGGGAAGCCAGGGGTATGCTTTGATTAATATGTTTATGCTTTTTTCAGGAAACATTTTAATTCATGTGTCTCACTAATTTCCTATTAGTTTACTTTGCATTTGATTATTATCCTATAGCTACATGAAAAGCTGAAACTCCAGGCGCCTGGGTGGCTCAGTTGGTTAAGCTGCTGCCTTTGGCTCAGGTCATGATCCCAGCGTCCTGGGATTGAGTCCCGCAGCGTCCTGGGATTGAGTCCCACATCGGGCTCCTTGCTCGGCAGGGAGCCTGCTCCTCCCTCTGCCTCTGCCTGCCACTCTGTCTGCCTGTGCTCACTCTCTGACAAATAAATAAATAGAATCTTTAAAAAAAAAGAAAAAAGAAAAGCTGAAACTCTTCAAGTGTTTTGGGATTAGGGGTCAAAGGTAGCAGTAAACTTGTGAAATTCAGGATTTTAAAAATTATATAAAATGCACAAGATGTAGTGGA
This sequence comes from Taxidea taxus jeffersonii, assembly GCA_003697995.1. Lineage (NCBI taxonomy): Eukaryota > Metazoa > Chordata > Mammalia > Carnivora > Mustelidae > Taxidea > Taxidea taxus. The sequence continues at coordinate 23,770 of ML112413.1, forward strand.
ATATTTCATAAAGACAGTGGGAGGAAAACATTATTATAGCACTCACCAGGCTGTTTCATCATGATACATCAACTAAAGGCTTTGGCCGACAAGACTCTTAACCTGTTTAAAATGCTTAATGCAGAGTCTATTACTTTCCATTTACGTGTGAACAAACTAAATGCTTTGGTTCTGCAGGTACTATTAATTATGTAATGACACCTGGATCTCTGTGTCAGCCGAGCAGCTTTTCTCCATTAGATAACATCAGGAAGAGATTTTTCTCTATACATGAAACCTCTAGAAAGTCTTCACATTTCCAGTTAGAGCTATATTCAGTTTATAAGACTGTGCAGGTTGTTTTATTGTCTATTGAAGTGATGGCTTGACTGTTAAAATACCAGTGAGAGATATGCCAAAAATACTGAAAGCAGTTTCTAGAACAGTGTTACATGTCTTATTCATGATAGGGTGCTGACCCTGCGGTTCATGTTTCTGCTCCCGTTTCTGTAAACGTCAGAACCTTGTAGACCTGTTTGGATTTTCAGAATACCTCAGAGCACTGGTTATAACATATGCCTGTGAATCTCGAGCCTCTAAACCTAAGTCTCATATGGAGGATGTTCTTAAAAATTGACTAAAGGAATATTAATCAGAGTAGTTATCAGTTACTCTTTCATAAGATACAAAATTTAAAATTATGAAATGTTAAATACTAAAGGGAAGTATTTAAGTAGAAAGGATTCCTGTTATTTACATATTTTAATAATAGAGGAAATATTTATCATGCTTTAAGGGACATTTTCTTTCTTGCTGTTTTAATGTTCTGAACATTATTTGCGTTCTCTTTGATAAATTCCAAACAGCCTACACTTCAATATTATAAGTATTTAATCAAGTGAATAAAGAAGTTCACCAAATCCATGCCCAGATGAAACAGTAGGCTTCATATTTATTTTGGAATCTGTCCTTTTCATGAAGGACTACACAGGATATCCCAACAGTTGGGTGAGAGCCACTAAAGAAATTAATCTGGGTAACTTAAATAAAACAGGGAAGTTATGACTTAAATGTGACCTGTTTATTTTGTTGTTGTTGCTGAGTTTTAAGAGTACTCGATATATTCTGGATATTAATCTCTTACCAGATGTATGATTTGCAAATATTTTCTTGCACTCCGTGGATTTTTTTACTTTGTTAATATAGTCTTGATACACAAAATTTTTTAATTTTCTTGGAGTCTAGTTTATTGACTTTCTCTTTTGTTGCTTGTGCCTTTGGTGTCATATCTGAGAAATTATTGCCAGATCCAGTGTCGTGAAATTTTTACCCTCTTTTCTTCTAAGCATTTTATAGTTTTAGGTCTTACATTTAGGCTTACATTTAGGTCTTTGATCCTTTTTGAATTAATTTTTTCATATGGTATTAAGAATTCAATTTCATTCTTTTACCAGTTTTCCCAGCACCATTTGTTGAAAAGACTCTTGAAAAGACTGTCAGAGTGTCATATGAATTTTAGGATGAGTTTCTATTTCTGCAAAATACTTCATTGGAATTTTGATAAGGATTTCACTGAATCTGTAGATCACTTTGGGTAGTATTGACATCTTATCGTTGGTTAACTTAATTCCTAGGTATTTTATTCTTTTTGATGTTGTTGTACATGGAATTATTTTTGTAATTTCCCTTTTAGGTTGTTTGTTGTCAGTGTGTAGAAATGCAATGATTTGTGTTTATTAATTTTATATTCTGTTTAGCTGAATTCGTTTGTTCTAAAATAATTTTTGTGAAATCGGTAGGGTTTTCTACGTAAAAGACCATGTCATCTCTGAAGAGATATCATTTTACGTCTCCCTTTCCAATTTGGATGCCTTTTCTTTGTTGTCTAATTGCTCTGACTAGAATGTTGAATAGAAGCAGAAGGGCAGGCATCCTTGCCTTGTTCCTTGTACTATAGGAAAAGCTTTTAGTCTTTCACTCTGGAATATGATGTTCACTTTAGGTTTTTCTTATATGGCTTTTATTTCTTAAGATAATGTCCTAGTTTTTTTGAGCATTTTTATCATGAAAGAGTGGCGAATTTTTTCAAATGCTTTTTCTTTGTAAATTGAGATGATCATGTGTTTTTTTTTCTTTTCATTTTGTTCTTATGTCCTGCTACATTGATTTTCATATATTGAGCCATTCTTACCTTTCAGTAATAAATCTTGTTTGTGGGATATAATCCTTAGAGTATGCTTCTGGTTTGGGTTTGCTAGTATTTTGTTGAGGATTTTTACATCTATGTTCCTGAAGAATATTAGTCTCTTACAGTTTTTGTTTGGCATTAGTATATGGGTAATGCTGGTCTTACAGGATGAGTTAGAAAATAGTTCTTCCTTTTCAATTTATGGTGAACTTGGAGACCGATTGATAATGGTTTCTTAAATTTTGATAGAATTCACAGTGAAGCCATTGGGTCTAGGGCTTATCTTTGTCAAGTTTTGTTTTTTTTTTTTTTAATTACTGATTCAGTCATCTTGCTAGTTACAAATCTATTCAGATATTCTATTTCTTCGTGATTTAGTCTTGATAGGTTTTGTGTATCTGCAAACTTATTTATTTCATCTGAGTTATCCAGTTTGTTGGCATAGAACTGTTCACAGGACTCTTATAATACTTTTTACTTCTGTAATGTTGGTAGTAATGTCCTCACTTTTGTTTCTGATTTTAGTTAATTTGAGTCTTGTCTTCTCTTTTTCTTAGTCCACCTAGCTAAAGGTTTGGCAATTTTGGTGATCATTTCAAAGAACTAACTTTTCATTTTGTTGATTTTTCTCTTCTCCACTTTGTTTCTTTCTTTTATAATTTTATTTCGCTCCCTCTGCTAGCTTTGGATTTAATTCTTTCTCTAGTCCCTTAAGCTGTAAAGTTGATTTTGAATCTTGTTTTTTACTGGAAGTATTTATAGCTATTAATTTCCTTCTTAACACTGCTTTCACTATGTCCCATAAGTTTTGGTATGTATATTTTATCTTCTTTTTTATCTTTAAGTATTTTTTAATTTCCCCTGTGATTTCTTCATTGATCTCTTGGTTGTTTAAGGGTGCATTGTTTCATTTCTACATTTATGATTTGTGAATTTTCCAGTTTTATTTCTTTTCTTTTTTTTTTTTTTACTTTATTTAAGCTTTATTTAAACATATGATGTAACCCCATCACCCTCACCCAACCCCTCTTCCCCCCACCCCCCTCAGTTTGTTTTATGACATTAAGAGTCTCTTTTGGTTTTTCTCCCTCCCGATCCCATCTTCTTTCATTTTTACTTTTCCTACCACCTTAACTCCCACCCCTGTTACTGATTTTTAACTTCATCCTGTTGTGGTCAAAGAAGTTACCCTGTATGATATCTATTTTTAAATCTATTGAGACTTAATCTGTAGCCTGTCATATGGTCTGCCCTGGAAAACGTCCTGTGTGCACATGAAAAGAATGTGTATTCTGTGTTGGATAAGCTGTTTTGTATATGTCTGTTGGGTGTAGTTGGTTTATTGTGTTAAGTTATCTGTTTCCTTCTGTCTGATTGTTTCCTTATTAAAGGAAAGCACTGAAGTCTCCAGATAAAGGTAAAACAATGTCCATGAAGAGTCAGTCTTGAGAAAGATGAAAGTAATGAAATTCTTGATGAGTGAAGGTTATGCTTTTAGATGACTGACAAAGAATTTGAGGCTGAATTAGTAACAGGAACATAGGGAAAGTAAGTGAACAAAAAAACAAAAGGCAATCATTCTCCTGTGGGTGGGGTGATTTTGCAGGAAGGGGATGGTGATCATAATGCAATATAAGGCTCAGCTGCCAACAGCTTTGACATGTTTGAAGTATTGGAAACATTGACTAGTGGTGTAACTGAAATTACAAGTATAACAGTTTTGGGAGGACTAGCAGGGTGCTTGTGTGGGTGGTGGGAAGGGACAGTGAACTAAATCCCTATCTTTAAAGGGTAGTAATTAGTAGGAATAGCTGAAAGCTTTTTTTTTTTTTTACAGTTTCAAATTTTTTATGTTAAAAATTTTATATCAATATTTTCCAAACTGCATTACATGCTTGCTAGTTTACATTAACAAATGATATTGAAAATAACCCTTTCTGGAGCACCTGGATGGCTCAGTTGGTTAAGCCTCTGACTCTTGATTTTGGCCCAGGTCATAATCTCAGGGTTGTGAGCTTTTTATCAAAAAGCATCAACATACAGACATAGAGAAATAAGCACCAAATGAAAGCAAACTGGCAATGACCATAGAACTGGGTGAGAAGTGACATAGAAGACTAGTATTATTAGATATATATATGGCTTTTTTAATAGCTAAAACCACAATAATTTGTATAAAAATGATTAAGCCATAAAAAATTACCAATTTCTGACCCATGATTCTTATATTTAATGTTTTTAAAGATAATCAGATGAAAAAGTATGAATATATTGTCGATATCGATATATATATATTCAACTGCTATAAGTAAATGCAGTCATTGATGTGTCTTACTATGGCTACTTTTTTTTTTTAATAAAAGAATGACATTCGGTGATAAAAGATAAGTGACAGATTAAGAGATTTAATTAAAATACATTCTTTCAGTTCCTCTTACTACTTTCTGACTTATTTTAGGTCAACTTTATAAATGCATTATAACTTATCCATATGTAGGGCGCCTGGGTTAAAATGGGTTAAAGCCTCTGCCTTTAGCTCAGGTCATGATCCCAGGGTCCTGGGATCGAGCCTCACATAGGACTCTCTACCCAGTGGGGAGCCTGCTTCCTCCTCTCTCTCTGCCTGCTTCCTTGCCTACTTGTGATCTCTGTCTGTCAGATAAATAAATAAAATCTTAAAAAAAAAAACTTATCCATATGTATATAGGACAGCTGACCTGTTCATTCATATGTTATATATCAAGTTCCCTACTATGTATGGTGATAATAATAAATTCTGAAGAATGTTTTTTTTTCTTTTTTTTCCTTTTAAAAAAGTTTTTTTGGGGGGTGCCTGAGTGGCTCAGTGGGTTAAAGCCTCTGCCTTCAGCTTGAGTCGTGATCCTAGGGTCCTGGGATGGAGCCCCACATTGGGCTCTCTGCTCAGCGGGGAGCCTGCTTCCCGGTCTCTCTCACCCTGCCTCTCTGCCTGCCTATGCTCACTCCTCTCTGTGTCAAATAAATGAAACCTTAAAAAAAAAAAAATTTTTTTTTTTGGAGCTCATCAAATAGTACATTTTTTTTTTAAAGATTTTTTTATTTATTTGACAGGCAGAGATCACAAGTAGGCAGAGAGGCAGGCAGAGAGAGAGGAAGAAGCAGGCTCCATGCTGAGCAGAGAGCCCCACGTGGGGCTCAATCCCAGGACCCTGGGATCATGACCTGAGCTGAAGGCAGAGGCTTTAACCCACTGAGCCACCCAGGAGCCCCCAAATAGTATATTTAAAAAAAAAAATTATTTAAATTCAATTCAGTTAACCTATAGTGTATTAATAGTTTCAGGGGTAGAATTTAGTGACAGATCAGTTGCATATAAAATCCAGTGCTCATTATGTCAAGTGCCTTCCTTAATGTGCATCACCCAATTAGTCCATTCCTCCACCTCCCTTCCCCTCCAGTAACATAAGAGTCTCTTATAGTTTGTCTCGCTCTCTGTTTTTATCTTGTTTTATTTTTCCTTCCCTTCCTCTGTGTTCATCTTGTTTTGTTTCTCAAATTCCACACATGAGTGAAATCATATATTTGTCTTTCTCTGACTTATTTTGCTTACCATATTACTGTCTAGGTCTATCCATATCATTGCAAATGGCAGATTTCACTCTTTTTGATGACTAATATTCCATTGTGTGTGTGTGTGTGTGTGTATACACACACACACACACACACACACACACTTCATTTTTATTCTTTGATCTGTTTATGGACATCTGGGCTTGTTCCATATTTTGACCATTGTGGACAATGCTGCCTTAAACAATGGGGTGCATGTGCCCTTTCAAATCACTGTTTTTGTATCCTTTAGATAAATGCCTAATAATGCAATTGCTGAGTCATAAGGTAGTTCTATTTTTAACTTTTTGAGGAACCTCCCTACTGTTTTCTAGAGTGGTTGCACCAGTTTGCATTCCCACCACCACTGTAAGAGGGTTCCCCTTTCTCCATATCCTCACCAACATCTGTTGTTTCCTGAGTTGTTGGTTTTAGCCATTCTGACTGGTGTGAGGTGGTATCTCATTGTAGTTTTGATTTGTATTTTCCTGATGCTGAGTGATGTTGAGCATTTTTTCATGTGTCTGTTGGCCATTTGTATCTCTTCTTTGCTGTTCATGTCTTCTGCCCATTTCTTGACTGGATTTTTTGGTTTCGGGGTGTTGAGTTTGATAAGTTCTTTATAGATCTTGGATGGTAGCCATTTATCAGATAGGTCATTTGCTAATATCTTCTCCCATTCTGTAGGTTGCCTTTTAGTTTTGTTGACTGATTCCTTTGGTGTGCAAAAAGCTTTTATCCTGATGAAGTTGGGACTTCACTTCACTTTTGATTTTGTTTCCCTTGCCTCTGGAGACATGTCTAACAAGAAGTTGCTGCGGCTGAGGTCAAAGAGGTTACTGTGTGTTCTCCTAGGATTTTGATGGATTCGTGTCTCACATTTAGTTTTTTTCCATTTTGAATTTACTTTGGGGTATGGTGCAAAAAAGTCCAGTTTCATTGTGAAGAGTAACAGTCCTTAGCAGATTTCCTACAACATCTTAACATAGTCAAAGAAACTTGTTTTTCATAACTAGCAAAGAAACTTGTTTTTCATA
>ML112414.1:0-10780 GCA_003697995.1 Taxidea taxus jeffersonii
GTGTGTGTGTGTGTGTGTGTGTGTGTGTGTGTGTGTGTGTGTGTGTTAGCAGCTCTAGTGAAGCACAGTTTACATACAATAAGTGCACATAGTTAAGGTTTAGAGTTTGGTACATTTTGACAGTTTTGTATGCTGTGAAACCCTCACCCCAGTCAAGATAGTGAACATATATATCTGTACCCCTCAAAAACTTTCTGTTGTGCCCTCTTCCTAACTCCCTCTACAGGCAACTGCTGCTCTGCTCTCTGTCAAGCCATTGAGACTTGGGAGAAAGTTTTTAACTACAAACTCACTATTTTTAAAGGTCATAGTATGTTCAGGCTATTTTTTTGAGTTAGGTTTAGAAGATTCTATCTTTTAGGGAATTTGCCAATTGTATCTAAGATGTTGAATTTAATGCCATAGAGTTGTTCATAATACTCCTTTATTATTATTATTTAAATTATCTATAGAATCTATATCAGTTTCACTTTCTTATTCATGATATTCATAACTTTCTTTTTTTGTTTCTTTGTTTTTCCTATCAGTCTGTTTATTGGTTTCCTGTGGCTGCTGTAAAAAATCCTACAAACTTGGTAGCTTCAAAAACCGTTTATTTGGTGGCCACAGGTTTGAAATTCCTTTCACTGGCTTGAAGTCAAGGTGTTGGCAGAATCATGCCCCCTCCAGAGGCTCTCAGAGGACAGTATGTTTTTTGCTTTTCCCAGCTTCTTGTGGGCACTGGCATTTTTCGGTTTATGGCTACACTGGTCTAGTCTTTGCCGTTCATGGTCACGTTGCCTTCTGTTCTATCCTGAATCTCCCTTTGTGTTCCTCATAGGAATATATATGATTGCATTTAGGGCCAAACCCAAATAATCTGGGATAATCTTTCCAGGTCAGAATACTTAATTTAATTATATCTACAAAGTCCTTTTATGCCATCTAAGGTAACATTAACAAGTTTCAAGGATTAGTACATGTGTATGTCTACCAAGGGGCCATTACTCAGCCTACTGCAGTGTGACTCAAAGTTTATTGATATTTTCAAAGAACTGGCTTTTGGTTTCATTGATTTTTTCCCCCCCTCAACTGTCTTTTTTATCTATGTCATGGATTTCCGTTCTGCTCTTTATTGTTCCTTTTATGTTACTTATTTTGGGTTTCATTTGTCCCACTTTTTCCTGGTTTTATAAAGCAGAATCCAAGGTCGTTGCTATAAATTTTCCTCTGTTTTGCTTTAGCTCCATTCCACAAATATTTTTATGCTGTGTTTTCATGTTTATCAGTTCAAATACTTTCTCGTTTCCCATTATTTCTTTGACCTATGGAAGTGCAGTATTTAGTTTCCTTTGGAGGGTATTTTCTAGTTATCTTCCAGGTGTTGATTTCTATATTAATTTCATAATGGTTGGAGAACATTCTTTGTATGACTTAAATCCTTTTAAATTAATTGAGACTGGTTTAGAGCTGAGAATATAATCTGTCTTGGTAAATATTCCAAGACGTTTACCATTCATTTACTGTTGGAAAGAATTCTGTGCTCTGCTCTTGGTCAGTAGAGTGATATTTAAATGTCAGGTCAAGTCTGTTGATTGTGTTGTTGGAAGTCTTCTCTGTCTTTGCTGATTGTCAGCCTACATATACTATGAGTTATGGAGAAGGAGCTGATGAAATATTTGAGTATAATTATGGATTTTTCTATTTCCCCTTGCAGTAGTAACAATTTTTGTTTCATGTATTTTGAAATTCTTATTAGGTGAGTAGATATTTAGGATTCTTATGTCCTTTGGATGAATTAATCCCTTTACTGTGGCGAGTTGTACTTTCCTGCCTTTTTGCATTCCTGATAATTTTCACTGTATGCTAGACATTATAAACTTTATCTTACTGTTGAATTTTGTTCTGGGATGCTATTCAGTTACCTGGAAGTAGTGGGGGTCTTGATTTTTAAGCTGTTTTAGATGTACCCAGGTAGTGTTGAATCTAGGACTAAATTTATACCATTGCCGAAGTAAGACCCTTTTGATTACGCCTCCTTATGCTCCAGGTTTTTCCCTGTGGTTGGTACAAACAGGTCCTAAAATTGATTGCTTTAATCTCTTTCTGCGGCTCTTTCTCCTGCCTTGACTAGTTTCCTCACACATTCCACTCAGTGGAATATCCAAGAGGGACTGCAGATCTCTCCATCCTCTCTCTCTCCACTCTGGCACTCTTTCTCAACTCTAGCCAACTTAGTGTCCCTGAATCCTAAGCTGCATCTTTTCAATTCAAGGAGACCACCAGAGTCTGCCTAGCTTTCCCTCCCTGTATTGCAGCCTGGAAACTTTTTTTGAGGCATTAAACTTGGACAGTTGTTGTAGGATTCACCTCTTTTGTTTCCTGAATCTCCGGATTCACTGTCCTTCATTGCCTGTTATCCATTGTCATGAGAACTGTTGTCACCTACATTTTTCATGGCTTTATAGTTGGTTTCATGTTGGAGATTAATCTGGTAACTATTACTGGATCTTGGTTGGAAGGGGAAATCAAGAGCTGGGATTTTATATAAAGTGTGTTCTAGTGCATTTTATTTGTACCTGGAGAAATGTCTCTAGGTCTCACAGACAGCTATTAACAGGAATGGCTGAACTTGTACGACTGTCCTTTGCATCCTTACCAGTAGAGTACCTGCTGCACTTGGACAACCATTGTGAAAGTTACGTAGTATGAGGTGTTTAGAATGAAGGAAAAGATGAACTCATTTTTGGTTCTTGCATCATTGTTTTAGTACATGTTTTATTTTGAGCCCTGTGTTTCTTATCTACTTTAGTTGTATAAAGTTTTTATGTTTTATTGTGTGGGAATTTGTGTCCCAAAGACATAAATATCTTTTTAAAAATTAGGTGTCCAGTGTTTATATACGCTAAATGTTTTAATTACAAAAATCAAAAGAAATATAATAAATAGAGCATGACTTTTAAATTTTCACTTATGAGCATTCAACCTATTAATATATCTGATATTTTTCTCCTGCCTCATAGCTTCTGTGATATAAAAATTAATGATAGTTTGCATTTGTTAAGTCAGTTTTACTGCCTAATAAAGCTAAGTTTATGATTTTAATGAAACAAAGTTCTTTCATTTTATTTATGCATAATCAGATGTGTAGCTACTGTGTGACCAGTTTATCTCTGTATTTTTTAAAAAGCCAGTCCAATAACAGAACTGCTATTGTTTATTTTTAATAGGAGATCAAAACCAAAAGAAAGTTAAAAACTCAGAATTTTAAAAATTGGCAGTATATATGTGAGGTTTATATAATAGTATATCTCTTGGTATTTTGGCAAGTCAAACTTTAATTTGTCTTCATTTTCTCTTTATTTTTCTGCCCTCCAAAATCATTATTAGGTAGTCTGTCCATCAAATCTTGGAACAGTTTAATAGTGAAAATAGTTGCAGCTTCCCATAGACTATAATAGATTCTTTGGAGAAGGCCAATTTCTTATCTGTGGAGGTTACTGAAAGCTGAAGAAGATGTTTTATTTTTGTTTTGTTGTCAGTGTTGTTTTAAAATTTCCATGGTACACAAAGTAAATGATAATCTTCATTTAGATTTTTTGATTTTTGGAAATCGGTAGATCTTTTTATGATGCTGTGTATGTTTTTTATGTTGTGGCTCACTTACAGATAGCTGAATTTGCAGGCAAACCTGCTCACCTTTGAGACAACTGATCCAGATATATTTCAATATTGTCACAGTAAAGCTTTCAAAATCTGCCTATTTCATATAGCCTTTCTGATGTACTGGGTTTTAATACTGCTTTACTTGAATCTAAAACAGTTGACATTTACAGTACTCTCTCCCTGCTTTCTAAATGGGTTGTCACTGCATTAAGCTTTAAATGACCATAAATGCTTCTCTGTCCGTGTCTTTGTCTTACCATTGCGGGACAGAATCGTTTGCAGTAAATCAAGTCTTCATATGATTTTAACCACACCCATGTAGAGGTGAATATTCTCATTCCTGTAATGTTCAGTTCTAATACCCTGGCTCGACATCCCATGTTAACTTTTATTGCCGAGACAACAGCATATTTTATTTCATTTTGTGAACTAGAATATTAGATTTCCAAAAGGTTCCTGAAATGGTAAAACCTCCTTGGATTTTAAACTTGACTTGGTTTAGGGTTCACTGATGAAACTTAGCCTCCAGGAAAAATGCCTCTAATTAATCAGTGACATCCCAGTTATCCCAGGCCATTTCTTCCAAGAGCAGGAATGCCGTAGGTCCAGGGGAGTCAGCTCTGGCCCCATCAAGGATGCTGCACAAAATGCCTCTTAAAGCTAATGTGAACGTGTAATTGAAGCACTTCTGGGAACCTAAGGGGCGCTTTACTTAAGGCCTCAGTGTTTCATATATACAGCTTTCCAGACTTGATCTAGAGTTCTAATATAGAGACCAAGGCATCTGTGCCATTTTGAAAGCCCATTTATATTTTGAAATGATCATTGAATGCCACTTAGGGAAGTATTCGAAATCTAGAAAATAACGTGTGTGTATGTGTAGTGTGTATCTGTGTTTGTTTATATGGATGTGTATACACCCCCTATATTAATAATATAAACCACAACCAAGTCCTATATCATGCCCAAATTCCTTAACTTTAATTGAATAGATTGGAGTGAATTTTGTTATGTAAGTCAAATAAATTGGAAAGAGTTCTTTTTCTTTGTTTAATTGTTTTAATGAATGCCATTCTTTGGGTTGATTAAAGCAATTTGCTGGTGACTTTGTAAGTAGTCCCACATTGAATGGATTTTAAATAATAATTAATTGCCAAGGAAGTGGAAAAAGAAGAGTAGTTAATGGAGTTTGTAGGGATTTAAGGAAGAATACTTTCTGATGGTTCCAATTATGTAGGTCTTCCTAGTATCTGTAAATTGCTTTAACTTGAATTACTTCTTGTTGCTTTTACAGTTTGAACTCAAATATATACTAATCTGTTTTAGAAAATAAATTGTGCCCAGATTTCTGTCAACATTTATATGTTCCATTTTACAATGCCCAGTCATGTTGATTTCACAGAGATTTGGGGAAATTGATCCTAATGGGAATAATTACTGCAGGAGCTGAAAATAATAGATGTGTCCTTCTTTTTCTTTCTTTTTTAAAAAAGCTGGACCTGTGATCTGCAGAATGCTGAGTTATCCCCCAACTCGCCGAGCTTTAATTGTGGGTTGTGGTCTACAAATGTTCCAACAGCTCTCAGGCATTAACACCATCATGTATGTATTTCTTTCTGGCTTTTTACTGAAAAGACTATGAGGAATAACTTTACATGGAAAAAAAAAGAATAGGACTTTTGGTGATTTGTTCTATTAATTGTGTAGGATCCTCCTTTTGGAAGATACTTTACAGTTTTTAATCCTAACAGTGTGTGACTTAGAAGGAGATGATTTATTTTGTTATACTTTATTGGCTTTACTTGATTTCGTAAAATTTTTCTTGTATGCTATCCAGTACTTCCTTATATTCTGAGCTAATGAGTGTATCATTTTCATAAGCTATTTCTTGATACTGGTCAAAAAGTGAAACAAGGGAATCACCTGGCATTGTCAGAGATAAGTGGGCACACAGGTAACTAGTTCATTTCCTTTTGGGGCAGTCACTTAAATGCAATGTGATAAGAACATTAATAGAAAGTGTTTATTACCACCAGAGTGCAGAGGGCCAGAGACAGAGTGGGAACAGAGAAGTGGGGAAGTTATATGGGGGTTGGGGGTGGAGAAGGATGAGCAGTAAGGGTTGTACCATTTTTCATTCATGCAACATTAAATCCATTTTTGATGGCTTATTTTATACAAGACACGCAGAAGTGAATAAAGTAGACATGCTTCTTGGCCTCACAGCATATATAGGCTGGTGGGGGAAACACATTAAATAAATTCACAGTTTAATGTGGAATTTCAAATTGTGATAAGGGCTATGCAGGATTATTCCAGTCTTCCACAGAATAGACTTTTAAGATCCTAAGTAATAGAATATGGATTGTTAGAGGAAAGTCATGAGTTTTGCTGATAAACTAGCTGTTAGGTGAAAACCTTCTAAATTTTAGAAGTTTCTCTCCACTGTCTGTTGGTTAAAATTATTTATCAAAAATATAAATTCTGTAAAATTCAATTTTACTTGGTAAACCACTTTTATTTAGGACTCTTGATATTTCCCTTTGAAGTTACTTAGGATATGATAACATTGTCAGTAAGCATTTGAGAAGAGTGAACTGGTTAAAATAATTATTAAAAATAGTGATTAGGGTCCAGTGACCCATTAGATTAAATCAGGATTTGTTAAGAAACACTACTTTAAAGATTTATTTATTTATTTATTTATTTATTTATTTATTTGAGAGAGAGAGAGAGAGTGAGTATGTGAGTGTGCATGTGCCAGTGGGGGGAAAGGTAGAGGGAGAGACAGTATCTCCAGCAGACTCCACACTGAGTGTACAGCCCAATGCAGGTCTTGGTCTCACAACCCTGAGTTGATGACCTGAGCTGAAATCAACTCAGACATTTACCGACTGAGCCACCCAGGCACCCCTGTGAATTTGATTTTAATCATAATCCTTGATAGAATATAACTTCCTGGATTCTATTTTTAATATTTGGTCCTTTCCTCCTTCCCTCTAGTATACTTTCATTTTTCATCACCTTTATCAGCTCTATAAAGATCTGTCAGTAGAGTACCCAGCATGTTTGTTTTCTGTTTGTCGTATATCATGACTGTTCTGTGTCCACCATCCTAAGTGTGGTGTTAGAACAGAATTGTAATAAGGCTAACAACATGTTCTCAAATAACTCAATGCAGTAATACCCTATGTGAATATCTGTTTAATCAACCCAATTTAAAATATGTTCTCTGTTTCTGAAAATCTTTTTGTTTGTTCTGTCCCTTTCTAAGCATTTAAATTTGACAAAATGAATTTTTCTTATATTTTTTTGTATTCCTACAAAATATCACAAACAGAACCAACTCTCATTGATGGGTAGTGGCTTAGGTGAATGTGTCCTAGTTGAAATTACTGTCATAGTCCATTCATAGGTATCTAGTGTAAACTGTGCTGATGAAGGTTGCCAAATTTTAAGGCTCTCATTTCTCCCAATTCTCAGTCTTTTCACAGTGAGATCAAGTGGTATGGGCATAAGAAATCTGATATTTCTGAAGATTTATGATAGTCCTTATGTGCTCTGGTTATCACAAACCGTACATAATATAGCTAGTGTTGTCATACAGCTTTTGCTTGCAACTGAGTGTTAATCCTGGAAAGTAGGAAGAATAAACTAAGGTAAATGATGGCTCGATTTTGATTGCTTCTACATGATGCAAAACAGTTGACCAACTCCCTAAAGAAATAAATATGACATTTAATGTCTGGAGGTTAGAGGGTTAGACACTTAAGTGATTCAATATCTATGACAAATAACTAGTGGTTATTCACAATACATAATTTCAGACATTTATATTTTAAGCCCATGAAACTTAGTGTAAGTCTTTCATTATAATAGGTTGCACTACTGTCATCATCTGGATGGAGGATGATTAATCTGGGACTCATGTAGAACGTGTTCTCTTCTACTCTCTCAGTCTGTAAAATTGGTGTGATGTATAATTTTTTTTTCCATTCTTAAGATTCAGTAAATTATCATAAATTTTCTAATTTAAAATAATCTCTTAATTAGAATCTAATAATTTAGTTTTTGTTGTTTTTGGTAGGAAATAGTAATTGCATTTTTTCTTATTTTAAAAATATCTTTTTGTTAATTTGGAGTTCTGTTTTTATGGATATTCCATTATGTGTATCTCTTTACTCTTACTCTTTCTTTCCATCTTCTTCCCGGCTAAGTGGGAAATAAAGTAGGCAGTACTCTTCTGTATTCATAGCCAAAACCCAATAATCTGTAGAAGTTGAAATCCTTTTGTAAAACCCATCTTTCACCCCAGAGTTTGTATGAACCTGGGTTATGAGGTATTTTGAATTCTATTTCTCACCAAGAAAAGTTCATAGAAAAATCATATGAAAAAATATTGAAAGATAAATCATCCTTATAATTGCATTATATGATCTTACCATGTTTAGGTTTTTCTCTTTTCCCTCAGAGGATTTTGTTTCTATTTCCTTAGCCTATTTAATATCCTATCTCAGTCAAGGAAATACATTTTCTTCTTGGAATATTTAATTTTCACATCCTTTACCATGAAAAAAATACTGTGTGTGCATATATGTGTAAGTATTTTTATTTGTATAACTAAGATTTATATCCTAATCTCTACCTTATCCTCTATCCTATTGAACAGAGGACTTCTAAGTTCTAAAAAGTATAACTTACTTTAGACACTACATTTAACTTTTAGAAGAAGCAATTTTCTAATGACTTTAATTATTTAATAATTTCAGACATGCTGAATAGATTATTTTCTTTTCACAGGAGAGAAAGAACAGAGCAAATGGAGTACTAGCTTTCCTGATATAAAAATGTTGTTATTATGGCACTGTATGTTCTAGAGCAATAAAATATTTCCCTATGTGATTAAAGAGAGAAGGGTGATAAATGAGGTTGATAAAGTGAAGGAAACTCTTCTTAAGAAATTCTTTTTGTGATCTATTCTAAACTCTACTCATAAAGTCAAAAACTTTACATTATCCATCCAACAAATTTTATCTGGTGACCGCTAATACTTTGAACCCTTCCCCCATTACCATTATTACCACAGCCAAATGTGTTTATACATTTTGGGGAGGGAGGGAGGGAAGAGAAAGTAAGAAAAATAAGAAAAACGCTTGTTTCTGTGGAGGTTTAAGAGCACCTTGCTTCTTTTGAGGAACTTAAAATAAGCTATATCTTGATAACATTATGATGAACATATATTACTCCATCTTGGACAGATGGAAGTTATAAGATTTTTATCTGAGAGGACCAAGGGGTGAAATGGCTCACTTGAAGGTCAGTAGTAAAGAGGAGAAGGAAATTCAGAAATGTAAGCTTCTGAATCAGCTTCAAGTAAAAAGGATTGTGAAGGAATAAACTTCTTAGGATACTCTGTGCCAGTCATCTACTTTTGATTCTTCTCTTAGATTAATTAGGGTCCCCAGATTTATCTCTTCCTACTCATCCCTTTTCTATTAACTTAAAGTAGGGGTAGAAAGTAGACATTTAATTTTTAAAAATTTTTTAAAATTTATTATTTTTTTCTCACCATAGCACATACCTTCCCCAATGCCCATCACCCAGCCACCCCATCCCTCCCACCCCCCTCTCCTCCAGCAGCCCTCAGTTTGTTTCCTGAGATTAAGGTCTCTTATGATTTGTCTCCCTCTCTGGTTTCATCTTGTTTCATTTTTCCCTCTCTTCCCCTATGATCCTCTGTCTTGTTTCCCAAATTCCTCATTTCACTGAGATCACATGATAGTTGTCTTTCTCTGACTGACTTATTTCGCTTAGCATAGTACCCTCTAGTTCCATCCACATCATTGAAAATGGCAAGAGGAAGTAGGCATTTATGTTGGATGGACAGATACTCTTACTTCTAAAACTGTATGGCCTTAATTTTCAGGTGATCTCTTCTTCTGTCCTATTTACAAGAGATAATAAAGACCTTTGGAAAATATATCCTTATAATAATAATGTTAATGGTTATCATTTATTGAATATTAAATACCAGATACTACTCTAATATATATTAACTCACTTAGATATAACAGAAAAGGAAAAAAAATGGGACAAGATTATTAGCCTCTCTAATGGTGTAATTATGTTAACAAACATTTTTACTGCTTTACATATGTAACACTCTAAAGTATTTTTATGGACATGATCTTTCTTGATCATCTTTAAAATCCTAACAAGTAGGCATGGCAGTTCTTCTGTTTATTCTCTAGCAAAGGAAGCTAAGGCTTAACAAGTGCAGTGACTTATCCACTGTCGTTTCATATGTTTTAGCACTGAGAATGGAACCCTGATTTATGACTCCATGTCACATGAACTACTCTAGTTGTAGAACACCTGAAATGCCCAGAGTTGCCTGTTAAAGCTTGTTTGGGTGTGTTATAAGAAATCTGAGTTAATGGAATTCAATACCATCCAAGAATTTAAAAAAAAAAAAGGTAGAATGATGGTGAGCTAATAAGTGGTATCCATCTCAAGAATCATAAAGCTCATCAGATTCTTTAATCTGCTGGTACCTAGTTAAGGCCTTTGCCTTATGCCTGATCTAGAGTTCCTGGACAAGCCAGCCCGATGGTTGGGTGAGTCATTTATATTTATTAATCATATTTAATTAATTTCATAAGGGCAATATTTCTGAATGTGTTCCATTCTCATATTTTAGTCTCAGCAAGCTCTCCTAGGTTAAAAAATTATCAGGCAGTCAGGAAACATACACAACAAGCAGGCATATAAATATACCAGGCATCTGGTATATTTACCAGATGGTGGTAAATGTAGAGAAAAATAAAAGTGACAGGAAATAAGAAGAAAACAATAAGGATTGATGCATTCTCCCGCTGTAAACCTGAACCAGAGGTGAGGGTTTGCTCTCTGCAATCTTTAGCAGGCAAGATGAATGAACCAAAGCATCTGCTCCCTAAAGTGAGCCTTCTTCTTCCCTCTGCCTCCTCGGTAGGACTCTGAACATAATCCAGAAAAGCTGTTGAATGATAGCATGCTTACCTCATTGGAATGTTTCAGGATGTGTGTTTTTGTAGTCATTTGTGTTCATTGGATGACTCCTTTGAAAGATGAGTTTAGGGGCACCTGGGTGGCT
>ML112414.1:10880-30513 GCA_003697995.1 Taxidea taxus jeffersonii
GCTCCCCCTGTCCCCGGCTTGCGTCCCTGCCCCATTGGGGGAGTCTGCTTCTCCTTCTCACCTAGCCTCTCGCGCGCTCTCTCACTCTCTCTAAAAAAAAAATAAATAAAAAAAAAAAAAAAAAAAAGAAAGATGAGTTTAATGTGTTGGGAAAAATATTGACCCCAGAATCAAGAAAGAATTGGTTTTAAGATCTGTCTCCATGGTGGGGTTTTAGGCATGCCAGTTACTCGCCTTCATTCTAAATTATGTATCAAGTGAAGTAGATGAAAGTGAACTTTAATATACATTTGAATGAGAAAAAAATGGAGTTTCAAGTAAAGTGGAAACTAAGACATTTGTGTTTGAAATGTTTTAAACCTTTCTTGGATGAAAAGTTATCAGACTACAGGAGATCGGTTTTAGTCTAAAAAGAAAAATGTGTTTTGTTGACATAATTTTTGGAAGATTGGTTAATGCTTACCACATGCCAGTAATTTTCCAATGCTTAGCTTCTTCTGTGTTAAGACCACATTTTTATTTCCAAAGTACATCTTTTTTAGAAGGACAGTCTTGGTTGTAGTTGACAGTACTTCTTTGCCCCAAAATTGTGTAGCAAATCTGTAACCTGATGTGAGAGAACTTTCCAGGGCTTTCGTAATGTTGTAAGGGTAGGCTCAAGCCCAGTGAACTTCACCGATCTCTCACATCCTGCACAAGGGAAAGGATTCGAGGCTGACCTCTGGAGTCTGAGTCCATTTTTAGTGACAGATCAGTACCTTACCGTGTAGCAAAGCATTCTCAACAGATGAAGCTCTAAACCGAATGGCTTTCTAGTGCTCCTAATTGCTTTGCATGTCCCTGTGTATATGTTGCACACCTATCTTGGTTTGAGTTCCCCCAAACAGGTCCCAAGACAAAGAATTGGATGCAGGTTTTTTTTTAGGGGGGGGGGTGTGGATGAAACCAAGAAGCATGAGTAAGAGAGCAGAGAAAGTGTGATAGGGTCAGGGATACCATGAAGGCTGTGCTGGTAAGTAGCTGATCTCAGTCAGCAGTTAGAGCTCAGTCCTACTGAGGAATAGTATAGAATGTGCTTCAGAATTATTCCACAAGTATTTCTTCACCATCTCCAGTCCCTCTCTGTGAGTCATTCTGGGGGTTCCCTGAGCCCTGCTCTCCCGGGGCCAGAGCTCTTGGGACTGAAGTAAAGAGACACAGGGAATTTAACTAGAAACTTGGATTCTACAGTGAGATTCCATGATAACCACGGGGGACTTCAGAGAGGAGCCAAGAGCATAAGGGACAGGGCATGAGGAGCATCTGTTTAAAATCTTGCTGTGTCTTCAAATAATGTAAAAATAAGTTTACACAGTAGGAATATGGATTTTTATAGTATCTTTCTGTCGTTATACCAAATTAATGTTTAGTGAAGAAAGGTCACTAACCATATAGAAAATAAGTAATAAAATGAGAGTTTTATAAGAAGCGATGAGAAAATATTTCCTTGAATATTATTATTTTTCAGAGATTTTTTTTTTTAATTTTTTTTTTTAAGGTTTTATTTATTTATTAGTTAGAGAGAGAGTGAGCACAGGCAGACAGAGAGGCAGGCAGAGGCAGAGGGAGAAGCAGGCTCCCTGCCGAGCAAGGAGCCCGATGTGGGACTCGATCCCAGGACGCCGGGATCATGACCTGAGCCGAAGGCAGCTGCTTAACCAACTGAGCCAACCAGGCGTCCCCAGAGATATTTTTGGTATAATTCACAAGTAATTTTGTTCTGTCACAAGAATCTTAAAATTATATCTGCCAAAGTATTCATTTATTCCTTCAACCAACATTTACTATATTGTTGGTAGAGCTTCAAATATTTGGAAACTATAATTCTTGTCATTAAGAAGTCTGTATTTTACTGAGCAGTTAGACATAAATACTTACAATGCAGCATAAAAGCCAAATTTATATGTTGTAGGAACACAGAAAACAGATTAGTTTTACCTGGATCACGAAGAGAGCATATGTAAATGATTTTTTGTCACATATATATTTTTAAAGATTTTGTTTATTTATTTAAGAGAGCATGAGAATGGGGAGGGTCAGAGAGAGAAGCAGACTCCCTGTTGAACAGGGAGCCCGATATAGGGAGTCCAGGATCATGACCTGAGCTGAAGGCAGTCACTTAACCATCTGAGCCACCCAGATGCCCTTTTTGTTATATTTTTAAAATTTCTTTATATGGAGTTGTTTTCTGGCCAGAAATGTGATATACCAAGTGTTAATACAACATTTGATATTAGATCTGAATTTGAATCCAAACCTAGCACACTTGCTGTGTAGACTATACATGCTTCTTTAACTTCTGAGTCTCAGTGATCTGGAAATCAGGAAAAATACCTCCTACATACAGTTCTTACAGTGTTTAGAAGAGAACAGTATTTATGGTTCAGGCCCTTGGGAGGAATGGAGTCCATGCTAGCTACATTTCTGCTCACTGTGTGTTGCATTTTGTGAATTCGAGGGGATTTGTGGAAAGCAGAGACATTCCACAATGCATACTCTTTGGCACATACTCATTAATCCAGAATTTGAGACATCCTCTGTAGATAACAGAATTGTTATAATATCCTTCTTTCATGCATGTCTCTATTTTCAGGATACAGTAAGGAATCATAATAGTGTTTTTCTTCTAACTCACAGTTGTGTTAGGAGCGTTGTCCACTTCAGTATTATATGTCTTCTTTTATTTTAAGTCAGGGAGAAAAGACCTCAATGACCTTTGAATGATCAGAGCTAATAATGCCTCCATAGGAGGTGGGAGAATCTGTGGCTAAGTATACCCCATGTGGCATGACTTGTAGTTTACATCAAAGGCTAGTCATATCCTTTTGTATCCTTTCTGAATCAGATGTGAATTTAAGGTTCTGTGGCAATTAATGGAGATTTATCTCCATGGTTTGTTAAACTATCAGCAGCTAAGATTCTGGGTTCCCCAGGACATCTTTGGTAATATAAAACCATGAGTTCCTTGCCTACCCTTTCTCTGACTCATGTTTTGCTGAAAGGTAAGTAGAAGAAATAGAAATGCTGTGAGTGAGTTGAAACAGCAGCATGAAATCCGGGGCTCTGCCCTAGGAAATAGGCTTGTTGTATTCATAAAGCAAATCCTTGTCCCCCAAGTCATATGTGAATTTGAGAGGAACCAGTCTGGTTAGGTCCATGTAAACTATTTTAAAATTGTAGAAATATTCACTTCTTTATTCTTTCTTTAAACAAATCAGTGGAAGGAAAGCTCTCTTCTAGGGACTAGAGGTACACAACATGACTTTTAGCCCATCCCCAGGGAACTTTGATCTTTTCCCCTCATCTTTAAAAAGGATATGCTGCCACCTGTCTTGAAAAGTTGCTTTGGAGATGAAATGAGGCACCAAAATGCCTGTCATACACAAGGTAGTCAGATGATGTTACGGGGTTCTAGTCTCCTTTCCACACTCAAAGTTTGTCATCCTCTCAGCAGGATAAGCGTCTAGGCCCTTGTCTCATGGGCATGGTTCTCTTAAAAATTTTTCCTTTCTTGACACATCACAGCATTTCATCTCGAGTCTCCTTCATGACTTTGCCTACCTGTTTTGTACCTTAATGTCAGTGCTCCCTAGGTCTTGGCTTGCAACTCTGCTAGAGATTTCCTCCACTCATGGTTTTGATGACCATCTACATATGAGAGATGACCTTAACCTACATTTCCAGATTGGAACAGCTCTGAGATACACAATTCTGCCCAACTGCTAGACATTTCTACTTGGATATCCTACTGTCATCAATCTCTTCATGTACAAAATGAATACCTACCATTTCCCTCCAGTTTGGCGTCCATTCATCCCCATTACAGTGCAGAGTATGGCCAGTGGGTGCCCAAGACTGTGTATGGGAGCCAACCCTTCCAAATCCAGCCATTGCAATTTCCTTCCACTTTACTTCCTTAATATCTTTTACATCCTTTCTACTCTCTTTCTTAAAAAAAAAAAAAATTTTATGCATTTATTTGACAGAGAGGAAGGGAGGGAGGGAGAGGGCACAAGCAAAGAGGAAGGGCAGAGGGAGAAACAGGCTCCCCACTGAGCAGGGAGCCTGACATGGGGCTCAGTCCAGGAACCCTGTGATCATGACCCGAACCGAAGGCACAGACTTAACCGACTGAGCCACCCAGGTGCCCCGTCTTTGTTTTAATTACATATTTGTGTTCAGTCCCTGCTTCAGACAGGATTCTTTGTTTACAAGTGACAGAATCCCATTCAAATGTTGCTGAAGGAAAATAAAGGGGTTTGTAGTAAGGGCATAGAGACTAAAGGCAGGAAATAGAGCTGGGCCTAGTGAAGGGCTGAAACCAGGAACTGGAGAGTCACTTGCTCAGCCTCTGTATCCACACTGTATCTTATCCTTGCCAGTCTGGCTGCATGCATCCTCTTCCTTCTTTCTCTTTGAGATCTTCCACTGGTGTTTTGTTGTTGTTCATACCTGGCTGTACCTTGCCACATAACCTTAAATATCCCTCTGAGTTTCAGCATCCATAATCAGTTGAATAAAGTTGTCTCAATTCTTAATTCCTAAGAGGGAAGCCTCAGGGTGGACCTACGGTAGCCCAGGTCTGTAAGGCCAGGGGCTGGGCAACACTGTAGGAAGAGACTCGGGATTTTTCTGCCTTAAATCTCACCTCACTCAGTCTATTCTTATCTCTGCCTGTGACCTTTCTGAAACAAAGTCAGATCCTATCCCTTCTTGACTTAAAATCATTATTGGTTCCTGCAGCTCTCAGCAGAGCTCAAAATCTAGATCCCCTCGTGTACTGACTTTGGTCCATTTTGCACTGCCCTATGTCCAGCCACTTCCCACACGCTCTGCCTCATGCTTTATGGAACATCCTGAACTTCTGCGGATGATTATAACTAATTCAGGCCTCAGTGCCTTCAAACATACCATTTTCCCAAGCCAAAAGATCCACCTTACCCTAAAAGACCTCCAAACTCAGGTCACATGCCATCACCCTACATCCCCAGGCTAATTTATGTGATCGTCTGTCTATAGCCCTCTGAGTAGATATTTGTCATAAGTTATTATGCTTTACTCTAACTGAAGCTTTATCCCTCCCCCACCCCCAGAGCATTGTATGGAGCATAGTAAAATTGCTCTCCTTGAAGTACTTCCCAGGAAGAGCCAGCTAGATTTTACATATTACTGTTTTGTTTTGCTTTCATTTTGATTGTAGTCAGGGTCATAGCCTTGGTGTTATAATTGGAACTGTCTTGGTCTGACTATGTGAGTGTCGTCTTAACTATTTTGCAGTTAGAGCCTTAGGAAAACAAAAGCTACAGCATTCAAGATTTGAGAACAGGATCTTTCAAAACTACTCTCAAATAAGTCCCGACCTTTAGAATTAGTGACAAACTATAACAGCATTTCTAATAATTTATAATACTGGACAGAAGCTCTTTTTAGGGTTTAGTTTGAGTTTCAACACTGAAGATCCATGACAATTCTAGTCACATCTCTTGGTTCCTTCTTTCTCAGGGCAACTGAAGAGCTAAGTTAGTGACTTCTATCCAAGTTTGTGATTATGCTTCCTGTGACTGATAGAATTGCAGGATTTCAAATGCTATTAAGCTGCTCAATGCAGAGACAAATAGTCTGATGACATGTCATTCATGGCAGGGAGAAAAATGAACAGTGTCTCTTGCTGGAACATCTTCATTTATTTTGATAAGATTATTTTGAACTTGGCAGATTAAAATGTACAGAACTAAATATAAGGTGCACCTATTTCCACTTCCAGAAAAACACATAGTCTCAGAAAATACAAAATGTATAAAGTAGATTGAACTGGGCAGTTACAACTTCAGTTTCCTGCACAGAATTAATAGCCTCCTCCTGGATTCTTCTAATAATCTTCTTCAACTTCCTTAAGGCCCTCTCCTTAGCCATTTATCACTAATATGTTTGAGAAATTTAATCATGTATCTAAGACTATTTGCAAGGACTAAATTTAGCCCCTAGGCATGTTTTCTTCAGAAAGTGCAGAATCTTCACATTTGTTCCATTTTACATTATAGTCCAGATTTCAAGGGGACTGTATTGCCTCTAATTAGAATGTATGTGTCCTCTCTTGTCCCCCACATTCCCTGTTCCTCCCTGTGGTTGAGCTCCATCAGGGCTTTCAAAGTTGTCCCACGTGCTCTAAGAAGTATTCTACATAGAACTCTCTCCATATATATCCTGTTCAGGGCTGGGTCAAGATGAGGGCAGATAATTAGATTGGTCTGGCTTTGAAAATGGAAGTATAGTGCAGTCATTACAACAATAGCTGTGGACATTTGTAAAATGTTCAGTTTCATTTTTTTTCTACCTCCAAGACCTTTATTTCACACTTATATGTGTGTGTGTGTGTACACACACACATATATATATAGTATGTGTGTATATATATGTATATATATTTTTTTGAGGCTAAATGGACGA
This sequence comes from Taxidea taxus jeffersonii, assembly GCA_003697995.1. Lineage (NCBI taxonomy): Eukaryota > Metazoa > Chordata > Mammalia > Carnivora > Mustelidae > Taxidea > Taxidea taxus. Next base: position 17,367 of record ML112414.1, read on the forward strand.
GACTGCCATTTTTCAGTATCTTACTATCACTTTTATCAGCTAAGAGGGGAGTGTGTGTAGTTGACTTTGGAATCAGACCTATTTAATAATGTGGTTAGGATTAAACCACATTTAATGTTCTCTGATGTGACTAACTCATAGCAGCATATTATTTATTACATTATTACTATTTGGCATCAGACAGACCTGGGGTCAGATTTTGTTGCTTCCTGACCAGTTGCGCTGCCTTCAGTGGCTTGTAGCCACTCTGAATCTCAGCTTCCTTATTTGCCACTTGCTTTTCGGGGTGGTTGTGGTTTCCCGGATTCTTACCCATCTCGAGAGTGGCACTGCCACCTGTCCAGCTTGTTCCAAAGTATAGGAATCATCTTTGGATGACTTTCTTTATTCTTACTCCCCATAGCCTGTTCCCTAGTAAGTAAGCTCCAAAGCCGTGATTCCCAAACTATAACAGATACGAGACACTTCTCACAGGTAGAGGTGTGAGATATCTTAAATTTGTGAGGGAAACCCTGATATGCTCAGACTACTACTATTAAGTGGTCTGTACCTTAAGAAGCTGAACCATTAGGTTTTGTTTGTTTGTTTGTTTGTTTTTGCTTAGGGGTGAAAAAGACACAAAGGGCTTCATGAGGCAAGAAAGTCTGAGAACTTCAGCTCCATCCTATTTCCTTCCTCTTATCTTTATCATCCCTACTACCAGCCATCCTAGCTGTCATTGCCTCTCACTCAGTTATTGCAGTAGCCAGTCTCCTCACTGGTCTTCCTGTTGCCATGTTTCCCTCTATAAGCCAGTTTCCACAGAGCATTCAGAATGGCATTTGAAAAACATAAAGATCTTAACTCTCCATTACAAAAACTCCTAGTAGCTTTCCACCACACTTCAAGTCAACCTGGCTCTTTGCCATGGTCCATAGACTCTGCCCATCTGGTCCCTCTTTTGTCCACCATCCTCTTCTCCTGCCCCCTCTCCCCACCATTCAGTAGGTCTTAGCCACACCAGGTTTTTTGTTTTTTTTTCTTTTCTTTCATCTGTTTCTCAGAATCTCCAACTTTGCAGTTGCTTTTCTTTCTGGCTGAAAAGATATTCCTCTAGATCTTCCCTGTGGCTGGTTCCTTGTGTCTGAATGTCACCACCTCAGATAGGCCTTGATCCTATTTGAAAAGAGCCACATCCTTTCGCTCATATCACTGCATTTATTTTCTTCATCATATTTATGGCTGCCTAAAATTATCCTGTTTTACTTGTTCATTAAGCTCTATGAGAAGAGAGCCCTCATCTGCCTTGTTCCTTCTGAAGTGTGCCCAGCACACAATAGGTGCTCAGAAAATAGTGGTTGTATTGAAAATGCAGACAAATGCTAGTACTAGTTCCCCTACTTCAGAACCAGATGATGTCATTGATGATTATTTGTATATTGCTGCTTTTTTATCATAAAGTTTTGCTGGAATTTTGGAAGATGGGAAATTAAGTATTTGAGGGGTTATTTTAAACATTGGATCATTTGTTCATCTTCAATAGTCAGGAAAAGAAATGTAGTCTTACTGGGCTTTACCTTTATCTGAAGTGCCTGAGTTTTCCAGATCCTTAGAAAACGGATTAAGAAAAATGGAGAAAGAAAAAAAAATCCCCTTTTTTCCCCTCTTAATCTGAGTCTCTGTAGATTGGCAAGCATCACAGTTGGAGAGGTATTGGAGTAATATACAATAAAATCAGAATCACCCTGTATGCCACTCATTTCATTAAATCTCAGAGCTGACACCAGCATGGAAGAAAGAAGTTGATATAGCCTTTGGGTTTATCCTGTCACCTGTTCTAGGAAATGCATGAACTCGATTGCCAAATTATATTGTGCAGGGTCTGCTTGTAGTTCAGTGAGATGAAGCTTTTTCAGTAAAGGAAAGAAGGGAATAGCTACATGAGTAACAAAATGAGTACTTTACTAATTAACCTCAGTAAAATGGCAGTATCATAATAAGATAGTGTTATATACAACAAACTGAAGCTAGTAATATTTTCCTAATTAGGACAAAATGCAAACAAGGAAATTTGGACAAGCATTTATAATTGTGGGTGTTTATATTCTAGCTGTTTGTTTTGTGGGAGAGTATTTCTTTCACTGGTCTTTATAGAGTTCACTTCTAGCTTACTAATTGTTTGCTAAGAACTTAAAGTCCAGTTGAAAATTGTGAAACGTTTCCTGATAGAAACTGTATGTTAAGGTGATACACAGATTTCTTTATGCTTTATTGTGTCTGAAATATTAAAACAATCTTATCATTGATGTTACAGGAAAACTTCCAAGCTATAACTCGAGATTCCAAGTGTGTTTTTCCCTCAACCCCACAATTCCCAGGTGGGAGTAGAATAAAAAAGCACAGATGCTCAGGGGACTCGGGGTTCTCAAGGTGCAGGTGTGGGTGTAGGTAGGTGCCAGACCCTACTGGTAGGTGAAGAGGCACAGGAGAGATGGAATGGCCAGAGCAAAAGCACCCGCAAGTCAGCTGTAGTGATGAGAACTCTGGTCATAGTAGGACATTCCTTTTGGCCCGGGTCGGGGAAGAAGGAAGTTTAGATGTTGCTTGTGTGTTTGTGACAACGACTTTGAGATGAAGCGGGCAAAAGATCATTCCTATATATCAGTTGTTTGTAAGTTGTATGTGCATAATTATTCCTCATGTGGATATATTGATTGATAATTCAGATGATTTCTAAAATCAGAAAAGCTCAAATGACTAGGGCTTCTCAGCATGAATCATATAATAAGGCAGTATTTGTTTCCACATGTTCCTTTAGAAAGCCAACTTGTGCACTAATTTGATTATTCAAATTATATTGTTGACTTATGTTGCATGTGTATAATGTTTCAGCAACCAGAAAAAATGTCAGTTAGCTGATTATTTAGAGGGCTATTTTGATGGTAGAGTATGAATCAAACGGCTTACCAGAAGAAGATTGATCTCATAAAGCATAGGAAAGCATGTTTTCCCATTTTGCTATTTTTAAGGGTTTTTTTCCTTCAATAAATGATAGACTATACCCTTGAAGTTGGATCAGGCATGTAGTGGGTTAAAAAAGTCACAGACTTATTTTAAGGTCATTGATATTTTTCATTTTAATTTTTATCACGGTATTATGTATACAGAAGTCAAAGTAGTATAAAGTTTATCACAAAAAGCAGTTGTCCCTGACCCGCTCTTCCTCTTACCTGAGTTTTACTCTCCAAAAGCAATTGCTTTTGCTTCTTTTTAGGTATTTCCTTCTGTAATTGAGTCTGTATCTCTAAATAAATAATATTTATATAATTTTCATTGACTTTGATTTTTGAAATTCTGAACTGACTTTCCATTATGGAGCCCACCGTTAGCCCCCTATTCACAACCCCCCTTATGATTGTATCTCAAGTTTGTGGATTAACTAATATTTATGGTTTTCATCATAATGACTATAGAAGTACTGTTTCCAACCCACCAGCTTCACATGCTGTGATTACACGTCCTTGTGCTGCCCGTCATTTCCTTGCTGCTCCAGCGACAGGCTCCATGCTTCTCCACCTTACCCTGGGCCCTGGAACCTGACCTGTGGGCTAATACATTTGTACCAACACTTTTTTCTCCTCTGTAGAAAAAAATTGCCTCCTCCTTTAATTTGCTCTGTCTTCAGCATACCCCTCACTAATCTTTTCCACACACTCTTCCGTGGAACCGAATGACCCTGTCTTGATGGTTAAGCTTAATGAGAAGCATCGGGAAATCCATTCTTGTGATTCTGCTTCCCCTCCCCTCACCTTTCTTGCAGACCTTCCTCCTGGAGCCTCTGTTATCCTGCTCCCCTCTGATGTGGTTGCTCTCTACTTCTCTTCTGCTTAACTTCCCTGTGTCCTGGGTCCCACGTCCTCTTCTTTAGCCTAACTCCTTCTTTTTGGTGGTTCTTACTTTACACTCGTTGCCTGTGAAAAGCTCAGTGGGAAGTAAAACAATTTGAGACCACGAAATCTTTTTTTTCTGTCCTCAGACTTGACTGTTGTTCTCCCTCAGAAGGTTTAAGGCCAAATTCTTTGATTTTCAGACCATGCTTTCCATCTGGCCTTCATTGTGCATGCTGTCCTCAAACCTGCCAGCTTGCTTATTACTGTCTCTGGACAGTAAACCCTCTCCTCTCCAGGTGTGGGTTGGGTAAGAGTGCTGGGAGGGAGACAAGGGTTCTCACTGAATGTTGCAGAGGTTTTCAACCAGTCTCCTCATTTTTAGTCCCTGTCTGAAATAGCTGGTACCTCCAATTTCTGAACCTTTCCAGAGTTATGCCATGTCAGTCATCCTGCTTCTTGCTGGCCTCGTCCATATGTTCTGCTGTTTTAAGCATATCACCCTTGTCTCTCCTCTTTCCATTGTTCAAAACTTCTAGTCTAGGGTTCTTTATCCTTGCATACTTTAAAAAAGCATCAATTGAGGGTGCCTGGGTTGCTCAGTAGGTTAAAGCCTCTGCCTTCGGCTCAGGTCATAATCTCAGGGTCCTGGGATTGAGCCCTGCATTTGCCTCTCTGCTGGGCGGGGAGTCTACTTCCCCCTCTCTCTCTGCCTGCCTCTCTGCCTACTTGTGATCTCTGTCTGTCAAAAAAAAAGCGTCGATTGTTTTACACTCCTTTGGTGGAGAGGGTAGAAAATTAAAGCTGCTGAGTTTAACTGGGCATCTTTTGGGAGTTTTTTAAAAATAATAAGGGGGCAAAATATAGCAAAAAATATTAAGGGGGCAAAATGTAGTCAAATTCATAACTGAAATGTTTCTCTGAAATAAAGAGCTTTTTAAAGAAATTAATTCTACACTAAGTATGTTTACCTTTTTTTTAATTTTAATTTTTTAAATTGCATCTGTACAGAAGAAAACCTAGCATTTTGGCTGTTTTATGTATCCCCCACTGATTAAAAGAAGCACTCTTGATCCCATCCTTCACACAGAATAATGCAAGCGGGAGCCTGAATGGAGGACTGACAGGCTCTCAAATTAAGCCACTAAACTTATATATAAGTAACATGGATTTACTGTATAGACTCCTCTAATAGGAGTCAGATTATTTGCCCAATCTAGCAAGCCCAAATTGGGTCAAAGCATGCCAAATATTAGTGCTCTGAAATTGAAAATTTTTTCTGATATATGAAATATCTAGCATTTTTTTATTTTTGAAAGGGAAAAAAGATTTGGGTACCTTTTTTGCCTTTTAGAGATATATTTAGAGATAAGGAAAGAATCCAAATGAAGGGGCATTAAAACAAATATCTACCATACCAGGCTCTTTTTACTAGAAATTTAATTCATTTTCAACAACACATGTATTTGATACTAAGCCTACAATTACACATATGATTTAATTTCTACTTTTATGTAATGTTTGTGTGCCCAGTTTACTCAAAGTGAATTCATTTAACTATTTGTGATTCAGGGACTTCAAGGGTATGTACTGCTTATCTCTGTAATTCACACTTCCATAGAAGCTCAATAAATGTTAAAATAAAGCAATCACATTTTATGTATCTAAGATAGTGCTTTGAACATAGTAAAGCTTAGTTAATTTTTCAAATTAATCAAAAAATATCCTTAGCTTTTCTAAATGTCCCTTAAAATCTTTGAATATGAATTAGACCAGATTTAGCCAAGTTACTGTAGCACTGCATAAACATGTCTTGATTTTGAAAAACAGTTTTTAGGGTAATTAGAGCAAATGAAATGTTTTCTTGTTTGGTATTTTATTGTTTTAAAAAAGAAAAATTCTAGCTAAATATAGGCTACCAATAATGAATATGCTATTTGAAGTATTAAACATTTTATTAACTTCAATAGAGCATGAAATTCTGAACTAACTTGTACTGATACATATATAGTTTTATATTTTAAATGACATAAGGGGAAGCCAGGGGTATGCTTTGATTAATATGTTTATGCTTTTTTCAGGAAACATTTTAATTCATGTGTCTCACTAATTTCCTATTAGTTTACTTTGCATTTGATTATTATCCTATAGCTACATGAAAAGCTGAAACTCCAGGCGCCTGGGTGGCTCAGTTGGTTAAGCTGCTGCCTTTGGCTCAGGTCATGATCCCAGCGTCCTGGGATTGAGTCCCGCAGCGTCCTGGGATTGAGTCCCACATCGGGCTCCTTGCTCGGCAGGGAGCCTGCTCCTCCCTCTGCCTCTGCCTGCCACTCTGTCTGCCTGTGCTCACTCTCTGACAAATAAATAAATAGAATCTTTAAAAAAAAAGAAAAAAGAAAAGCTGAAACTCTTCAAGTGTTTTGGGATTAGGGGTCAAAGGTAGCAGTAAACTTGTGAAATTCAGGATTTTAAAAATTATATAAAATGCACAAGATGTAGTGGAATATTTCATAAAGACAGTGGGAGGAAAACATTATTATAGCACTCACCAGGCTGTTTCATCATGATACATCAACTAAAGGCTTTGGCCGACAAGACTCTTAACCTGTTTAAAATGCTTAATGCAGAGTCTATTACTTTCCATTTACGTGTGAACAAACTAAATGCTTTGGTTCTGCAGGTACTATTAATTATGTAATGACACCTGGATCTCTGTGTCAGCCGAGCAGCTTTTCTCCATTAGATAACATCAGGAAGAGATTTTTCTCTATACATGAAACCTCTAGAAAGTCTTCACATTTCCAGTTAGAGCTATATTCAGTTTATAAGACTGTGCAGGTTGTTTTATTGTCTATTGAAGTGATGGCTTGACTGTTAAAATACCAGTGAGAGATATGCCAAAAATACTGAAAGCAGTTTCTAGAACAGTGTTACATGTCTTATTCATGATAGGGTGCTGACCCTGCGGTTCATGTTTCTGCTCCCGTTTCTGTAAACGTCAGAACCTTGTAGACCTGTTTGGATTTTCAGAATACCTCAGAGCACTGGTTATAACATATGCCTGTGAATCTCGAGCCTCTAAACCTAAGTCTCATATGGAGGATGTTCTTAAAAATTGACTAAAGGAATATTAATCAGAGTAGTTATCAGTTACTCTTTCATAAGATACAAAATTTAAAATTATGAAATGTTAAATACTAAAGGGAAGTATTTAAGTAGAAAGGATTCCTGTTATTTACATATTTTAATAATAGAGGAAATATTTATCATGCTTTAAGGGACATTTTCTTTCTTGCTGTTTTAATGTTCTGAACATTATTTGCGTTCTCTTTGATAAATTCCAAACAGCCTACACTTCAATATTATAAGTATTTAATCAAGTGAATAAAGAAGTTCACCAAATCCATGCCCAGATGAAACAGTAGGCTTCATATTTATTTTGGAATCTGTCCTTTTCATGAAGGACTACACAGGATATCCCAACAGTTGGGTGAGAGCCACTAAAGAAATTAATCTGGGTAACTTAAATAAAACAGGGAAGTTATGACTTAAATGTGACCTGTTTATTTTGTTGTTGTTGCTGAGTTTTAAGAGTACTCGATATATTCTGGATATTAATCTCTTACCAGATGTATGATTTGCAAATATTTTCTTGCACTCCGTGGATTTTTTTACTTTGTTAATATAGTCTTGATACACAAAATTTTTTAATTTTCTTGGAGTCTAGTTTATTGACTTTCTCTTTTGTTGCTTGTGCCTTTGGTGTCATATCTGAGAAATTATTGCCAGATCCAGTGTCGTGAAATTTTTACCCTCTTTTCTTCTAAGCATTTTATAGTTTTAGGTCTTACATTTAGGCTTACATTTAGGTCTTTGATCCTTTTTGAATTAATTTTTTCATATGGTATTAAGAATTCAATTTCATTCTTTTACCAGTTTTCCCAGCACCATTTGTTGAAAAGACTCTTGAAAAGACTGTCAGAGTGTCATATGAATTTTAGGATGAGTTTCTATTTCTGCAAAATACTTCATTGGAATTTTGATAAGGATTTCACTGAATCTGTAGATCACTTTGGGTAGTATTGACATCTTATCGTTGGTTAACTTAATTCCTAGGTATTTTATTCTTTTTGATGTTGTTGTACATGGAATTATTTTTGTAATTTCCCTTTTAGGTTGTTTGTTGTCAGTGTGTAGAAATGCAATGATTTGTGTTTATTAATTTTATATTCTGTTTAGCTGAATTCGTTTGTTCTAAAATAATTTTTGTGAAATCGGTAGGGTTTTCTACGTAAAAGACCATGTCATCTCTGAAGAGATATCATTTTACGTCTCCCTTTCCAATTTGGATGCCTTTTCTTTGTTGTCTAATTGCTCTGACTAGAATGTTGAATAGAAGCAGAAGGGCAGGCATCCTTGCCTTGTTCCTTGTACTATAGGAAAAGCTTTTAGTCTTTCACTCTGGAATATGATGTTCACTTTAGGTTTTTCTTATATGGCTTTTATTTCTTAAGATAATGTCCTAGTTTTTTTGAGCATTTTTATCATGAAAGAGTGGCGAATTTTTTCAAATGCTTTTTCTTTGTAAATTGAGATGATCATGTGTTTTTTTTTCTTTTCATTTTGTTCTTATGTCCTGCTACATTGATTTTCATATATTGAGCCATTCTTACCTTTCAGTAATAAATCTTGTTTGTGGGATATAATCCTTAGAGTATGCTTCTGGTTTGGGTTTGCTAGTATTTTGTTGAGGATTTTTACATCTATGTTCCTGAAGAATATTAGTCTCTTACAGTTTTTGTTTGGCATTAGTATATGGGTAATGCTGGTCTTACAGGATGAGTTAGAAAATAGTTCTTCCTTTTCAATTTATGGTGAACTTGGAGACCGATTGATAATGGTTTCTTAAATTTTGATAGAATTCACAGTGAAGCCATTGGGTCTAGGGCTTATCTTTGTCAAGTTTTGTTTTTTTTTTTTTAATTACTGATTCAGTCATCTTGCTAGTTACAAATCTATTCAGATATTCTATTTCTTCGTGATTTAGTCTTGATAGGTTTTGTGTATCTGCAAACTTATTTATTTCATCTGAGTTATCCAGTTTGTTGGCATAGAACTGTTCATAGGACTCTTATAATACTTTTTACTTCTGTAATGTTGGTAGTAATGTCCTCACTTTTGTTTCTGATTTTAGTTAATTTGAGTCTTGTCTTCTCTTTTTCTTAGTCCACCTAGCTAAAGGTTTGGCAATTTTGGTGATCATTTCAAAGAACTAACTTTTCATTTTGTTGATTTTTCTCTTCTCCACTTTGTTTCTTTCTTTTATAATTTTATTTCGCTCCCTCTGCTAGCTTTGGATTTAATTCTTTCTCTAGTCCCTTAAGCTGTAAAGTTGATTTTGAATCTTGTTTTTTACTGGAAGTATTTATAGCTATTAATTTCCTTCTTAACACTGCTTTCACTATGTCCCATAAGTTTTGGTATGTATATTTTATCTTCTTTTTTATCTTTAAGTATTTTTTAATTTCCCCTGTGATTTCTTCATTGATCTCTTGGTTGTTTAAGGGTGCATTGTTTCATTTCTACATTTATGATTTGTGAATTTTCCAGTTTTATTTCTTTTCTTTTTTTTTTTTTTACTTTATTTAAGCTTTATTTAAACATATGATGTAACCCCATCACCCTCACCCAACCCCTCTTCCCCCCACCCCCCTCAGTTTGTTTTATGACATTAAGAGTCTCTTTTGGTTTTTCTCCCTCCCGATCCCATCTTCTTTCATTTTTACTTTTCCTACCACCTTAACTCCCACCCCTGTTACTGATTTTTAACTTCATCCTGTTGTGGTCAAAGAAGTTACCCTGTATGATATCTATTTTTAAATCTATTGAGACTTAATCTGTAGCCTGTCATATGGTCTGCCCTGGAAAACGTCCTGTGTGCACATGAAAAGAATGTGTATTCTGTGTTGGATAAGCTGTTTTGTATATGTCTGTTGGGTGTAGTTGGTTTATTGTGTTATCTGTTTCCTTCTGTCTGATTGTTTCCTTATTAAAGGAAAGCACTGAAGTCTCCAGATAAAGGTAAAACAATGTCCATGAAGAGTCAGTCTTGAGAAAGATGAAAGTAATGAAATTCTTGATGAGTGAAGGTTATGCTTTTAGATGACTGACAAAGAATTTGAGGCTGAATTAGTAACAGGAACATAGGGAAAGTAAGTGAACAAAAAAACAAAAGGCAATCATTCTCCTGTGGGTGGGGTGATTTTGCAGGAAGGGGATGGTGATCATAATGCAATATAAGGCTCAGCTGCCAACAGCTTTGACATGTTTGAAGTATTGGAAACATTGACTAGTGGTGTAACTGAAATTACAAGTATAACAGTTTTGGGAGGACTAGCAGGGTGCTTGTGTGGGTGGTGGGAAGGGACAGTGAACTAAATCCCTATCTTTAAAGGGTAGTAATTAGTAGGAATAGCTGAAAGCTTTTTTTTTTTTTTACAGTTTCAAATTTTTTATGTTAAAAATTTTATATCAATATTTTCCAAACTGCATTACATGCTTGCTAGTTTACATTAACAAATGATATTGAAAATAACCCTTTCTGGAGCACCTGGATGGCTCAGTTGGTTAAGCCTCTGACTCTTGATTTTGGCCCAGGTCATAATCTCAGGGTTGTGAGCTTTTTATCAAAAAGCATCAACATACAGACATAGAGAAATAAGCACCAAATGAAAGCAAACTGGCAATGACCATAGAACTGGGTGAGAAGTGACATAGAAGACTAGTATTATTAGATATATATATGGCTTTTTTAATAGCTAAAACCACAATAATTTGTATAAAAATGATTAAGCCATAAAAAATTACCAATTTCTGACCCATGATTCTTATATTTAATGTTTTTAAAGATAATCAGATGAAAAAGTATGAATATATTGTCGATATCGATATATATATATTCAACTGCTATAAGTAAATGCAGTCATTGATGTGTCTTACTATGGCTACTTTTTTTTTTTAATAAAAGAATGACATTCGGTGATAAAAGATAAGTGACAGATTAAGAGATTTAATTAAAATACATTCTTTCAGTTCCTCTTACTACTTTCTGACTTATTTTAGGTCAACTTTATAAATGCATTATAACTTATCCATATGTAGGGCGCCTGGGTTAAAATGGGTTAAAGCCTCTGCCTTTAGCTCAGGTCATGATCCCAGGGTCCTGGGATCGAGCCTCACATAGGACTCTCTACCCAGCGGGGAGCCTGCTTCCTCCTCTCTCTCTGCCTGCTTCTTTGCCTACTTGTGATCTCTGTCTGTCAGATAAATAAATAAAATCTTAAAAAAAAAAACTTATCCATATGTATATAGGACAGCTGACCTGTTCATTCATATGTTATATATCAAGTTCCCTACTATGTATGGTGATAATAATAAATTCTGAAGAATGTTTTTTTTTCCTTTTAAAAAAGTTTTTTTGGGGGGTGCCTGAGTGGCTCAGTGGGTTAAAGCCTCTGCCTTCAGCTTGAGTCGTGATCCTAGGGTCCTGGGATGGAGCCCCACATTGGGCTCTCTGCTCAGCGGGGAGCCTGCTTCCCGGTCTCTCTCACCCTGCCTCTCTGCCTGCCTATGCTCACTCCTCTCTGTGTCAAATAAATGAAACCTTAAAAAAAAAAAATTTTTTTTTTTGGAGCTCATCAAATAGTACATTTTTTTTTTAAAGATTTTTTTATTTATTTGACAGGCAGAGATCACAAGTAGGCAGAGAGGCAGGCAGAGAGAGAGGAAGAAGCAGGCTCCATGCTGAGCAGAGAGCCCCACGTGGGGCTCAATCCCAGGACCCTGGGATCATGACCTGAGCTGAAGGCAGAGGCTTTAACCCACTGAGCCACCCAGGAGCCCCCAAATAGTATATTTAAAAAAAAAAATTATTTAAATTCAATTCAGTTAACCTATAGTGTATTAATAGTTTCAGGGGTAGAATTTAGTGACAGATCAGTTGCATATAAAATCCAGTGCTCATTATGTCAAGTGCCTTCCTTAATGTGCATCACCCAATTAGTCCATTCCTCCACCTCCCTTCCCCTCCAGTAACATAAGAGTCTCTTATAGTTTGTCTCGCTCTCTGTTTTTATCTTGTTTTATTTTTCCTTCCCTTCCTCTGTGTTCATCTTGTTTTGTTTCTCAAATTCCACACATGAGTGAAATCATATATTTGTCTTTCTCTGACTTATTTTGCTTACCATATTACTGTCTAGGTCTATCCATATCATTGCAAATGGCAGATTTCACTCTTTTTGATGACTAATATTCCATTGTGTGTGTGTGTGTGTGTGTGTATACACACACACACACACACACACACACACTTCATTTTTATTCTTTGATCTGTTTATGGACATCTGGGCTTGTTCCATATTTTGACCATTGTGGACAATGCTGCCTTAAACAATGGGGTGCATGTGCCCTTTCAAATCACTGTTTTTGTATCCTTTAGATAAATGCCTAATAATGCAATTGCTGAGTCATAAGGTAGTTCTATTTTTAACTTTTTGAGGAACTTCCCTACTGTTTTCTAGAGTGGTTGCACCAGTTTGCATTCCCACCACCACTGTAAGAGGGTTCCCCTTTCTCCATATCCTCACCAACATCTGTTGTTTCCTGAGTTGTTGGTTTTAGCCATTCTGACTGGTGTGAGGTGGTATCTCATTGTAGTTTTGATTTGTATTTTCCTGATGCTGAGTGATGTTGAGCATTTTTTCATGTGTCTGTTGGCCATTTGTATCTCTTCTTTGCTGTTCATGTCTTCTGCCCATTTCTTGACTGGATTTTTTGGTTTCGGGGTGTTGAGTTTGATAAGTTCTTTATAGATCTTGGATGGTAGCCATTTATCAGATAGGTCATTTGCTAATATCTTCTCCCATTCTGTAGGTTGCCTTTTAGTTTTGTTGACTGATTCCTTTGGTGTGCAAAAAGCTTTTATCCTGATGAAGTTGGGACTTCACTTCACTTTTGATTTTGTTTCCCTTGCCTCTGGAGACATGTCTAACAAGAAGTTGCTGCGGCTGAGGTCAAAGAGGTTACTGTGTGTTCTCCTAGGATTTTGATGGATTCGTGTCTCACATTTAGTTTTTTTCCATTTTGAATTTACTTTGGGGTATGGTGCAAAAAAGTCCAGTTTCATTGTGAAGAGTAACAGTCCTTAGCAGATTTCCTACAACATCTTAACATAGTCAAAGAAACTTGTTTTTCATAACTAGCAAAGAAACTTGTTTTTCATA
>RCUC01172680.1:0-17288 GCA_003697995.1 Taxidea taxus jeffersonii
TCAAAGAACTAGCTCCTAGTTTCATTGATTTGTTCTATTGTTTTTTTTGGCTTCTATTTCATTGATTTCTGCTTTGATCTTTATTATTTCTCCTCTTCTGCTGGGTTTAGGCTTTCTTTGTTGTTCTTTCTTGAGTTCCTTTAGGTGTAGGGTTAGGTTGTGTATTTGAGACCTTTCCTGTTTCTTGAGATAGGCTTGTATCGCTATATATTTTCCTCTGAGGACTGCCTTTGCTGTGTCCCACAGATTTTGGACCGTTGTGTTTTCATTATCATTTGTTTCCATGGTTTTTTTCAATTCTTCTTTAATTTCCTGGTTGACCTATTCATTCTTTAGAAGGATGCTGTTGAATCTCCATGTATTTGTGCTCTTTCCAAATTTCCTCTTGTGATTGAGTTCTAGCTTCAGAGCATTGTGGTCTGAAAATATGCAGGGAATGATCCCAATCTTTTGATACCGGTTGAGACCTGATTTATGACCCAGGATGTGATCTATTCTGGAGAATGTTCCATGGGCACTAGAGAAGAATGTGTATTCTGTTGCTTTGGGATGGAATGTTCTGAATATATCTGTGATGTTCATCTGGTCCAGTGTGTCATTTAAGACCTTTATTTCCTTGTTGATCTTTTGCTTGGATGATCTGTCCATTTCAGTGAGGGGCGTGTTAAAGTCCCCTACTATTATTGTGTTATTGTCAATATGTTTCTTTGATTTTGTTATTAATTGGTTTATATAGTTGGCTGCTCCCATGTTAGGGGCATAGATATTTAAAATTGTTAGATCTTCTTGTTGGACAGACCCTTTGAGTATGATATAGTGTCCTTCCTCATCTCTTATTATAGTCTTTGGCTTAAAATCTAATTGATCTGGTATAAGGATTGCCACCCCAGCTTTCTTCTGATGTCCATTAGCATGGTAAATTGTTTTCCACCCCCTCACTTTCAATCTGGAGGTGTCTTCGGGTCTAAAATGAGTTTCTTGTAGGAAGCATATGGATGGGTTTTGTTTTTTTTATCCATTCTGAAACCCTGTGTCTTTTGATTGGGGCATTTAGCCCATTTACGTTCAGGGTGACTATTGAGAGATATGAATTTAGTGCCATTGTATTGCCTGTAAGGTGATTGTTACTGTATATTGTCTTTCTTCCTTTCTGATAATACTTTTAGGGTCTCTCTTTGCTTAGAGGACCCCTTTCAATATTTCCTGTAGAGCTGGTTTGGTGTTCACAAACTCTTTCAGTTTTTGTTTGTCCTGGAAGCTTTTTATCTCTCCTTCTATTTTCAATGATAACCTAGCTGGATAAAGTATTCTTGGCTGCATGTTTTTCTCATTTAGTGCTCTGAATATATCATGCCCGTTCTTTCTGGCCTGCCAGGTCTCTCTGGATAAGTTTGCTGCCAATCTAATATTTTTACCATTGTATGTTACAGACTTCTTGTCCCATGCTGCTTTCCGGATTTTCTCTTTGTCGCTAAGACTTGTAAATTTTACTATTAGATGGCAGGGTGTGGACCGATTCCTATTGATTTTGAGGGGTGTTCTCTGCACCTCCTGGACTTTGATGCTTGTTCCCCTTGCTATATTAGGGAAATTCTCTACAATGATCCTCTCCAGTATATCTTCTGCTCCTCTTTCTCTTTCTTCTTCTTCTGGAATCCCAGTTATTCTAATGTTGTTTCGTCTTATGGTATCACTTATCTCTCGAATTCTCCCCTCATGGTCCAGTAGTTGTTTGTCTCCCTTTTGCTCAGCTTCTTTATTCTCTGTCATTTGGTCTTCTTTATCACGAATTCTTTCTTCTGCCTCATTTATCCTAGCTGTAAGAGGCTCCATTTTTTATTGCACCTCATTAATAGCTTTTTTTTATTTCAACTTGGTTAGATTTTAGTTCTTTTATTTCTCCAGAGAGGGCTTTTATTTCTCTGGACAGGGTTTCTCTAATATCTTCCATGTCTTTTTCGAGCTCGTTTAGAACCTTGAGAATCGTCATCCTGAATTCCAGATCTGACATATTACCAGTGTCTGTATTGATTAGGTCCCTAGCCTTTGGTACTGCCTCTTATTTTTTTTTTTTTTTTTTTTGTGGTGAGTTTTTCCACCTTGTCATTTTGTCCAGATAAGACTATATGAAGGAGCAAATGTAATACTAAAAGGGTGGCAAAGACCCCAGGAAGATGTGCTTTAACCAAATCAGAAGAGACCCCAAATCGTGGGGTGGGGGAGAAAGGGGGTAAAAAGTTCAGAAAAGAGAAAAAAAAAATTTAAAAGAAGAGAACACAAATAAAGAAAAAAATATAAAAAAAGGAAAAATACATAGATATATGTATTAGGCTGGTGACTAGAACAGGGTCACCCTCTTAATTTTGGGAGTATTTTGGTCTCTTAGAAGAAACTACCTCCCAAAATTTTAAGAGTGAAAAACATATATAAGGGTACACACAATGAAGGGATGAAATATGAGTATAAAGATGAAAAAAAAATTTTTTTTTTCCTAACAAAGGAGTTGATAAGGTAAGTTGGTAGGGAGAATAAAAAAAAAAGAAAGTGGAGAGAACTTGCTTGGGCTGGAGACTTGATTTGGGGTGTATTTTGATCTATTAGAACTAGTTGTACCCCAATTTTTTAGAAGGAAATAATAACCCTATGTGTATACAAAGAATAAAGTTAGATACAATGAAGGATAAAATATGACTGTAATAATAAAGATTCAAAAAAGATTTTTTTAAATAAAGTTATTAAGATAAACTAGTTAAAAAACGTTAAAAGAGGAAAGGGTAAAAGTTAAAAAAATTAGCAGAAGGGAAAAAAATTTTTAAAAAGTTAATTAACTTTGTAAGACTAAAGAGTCATGGGGAGAAAGCCAAGAATTCCATGCTTTGCTTTCTCCTCCTCTGGAATTCCGCTGTTCTCCTTGTTAAGTGAGCTTGGTCTTGGCTGGATTTCTTGTTGATCTTCTAGCATAGGGGCCTGTTGTAGTGATTTTCAAGTGTCTCTGCCCCAGGCGGAATTGCACCACCCTTACCAGGGGCCGGGCTAAATAATCCTCTCAGGTTCGCTCTGGGGGCTTTTGTTACCTGAATGCTTTCTTTTCGGTAGAGTTCTGGAGGACAGGAATGAAAATGGCAGCCTCCCAATCTCTGGCTCGGAGGAGCCGAGAGCTCGGGGCCCCAGTCTTCAGTGCACCTTCAGAGAAAAGCGCTTAATCACTCCCGCCTCCCTAGCCTCCAGCCGCACTTGGAGAAAATCGTGCAATCACTTCTGTCTCACTGGCCTCTGGCTGCGCTCCGAGGTCACCCAGCCTTGACCAAGTGTCTCTGTCTCTGGCACAGAGTCCCACCTGGAGTCTCCGAACCCCGCAGATCCCTGGGGTCTCCCAGGTCGGAGTCTCCCCGGATCTTGTGGGGACCCCATGCACAGAGCACCGGCCCATGTCACAGATTACAGTTCTAGGTAACCCCGAGTTGAGAGCTCACTCCTTGGCTCTATCTCTGCAGCCGACTTCCCCGCTCTAATACATGTGAGCTCTGCGACACTCAGACACCCCCGATCCTTCTGTGACCCTGCGGGACCTGAGGCCATGCTGTCCCCGTGAGGTCTTCACCCCGGTTTAGCCTCTGGAGCGATGTCCCTCCGTGGAGTAGACTTTTAAATGTCCTGATTTTGTGCTCCGTTGCTCCGCCACTTGCCGGGAGCCGGCCCCTCCCCCCAGGGTCTATCTTCCCCTTGTGTTGGATTCACTTCTCCGCTGGTCCTACCTTTTAGAAAGTGGTCGATTTTCTGTTCCTAGAATTGTTGCTCTTCTTCTCTTCAATCTCCTGTTGGATTCGTAGGTGTTCAGAATGGTTTGATAGGCTATCTAGCTGATCTCCTGCTGCCTAATGTCGTCTCAGCCTGCTACTTTCTGCCATCTTGACTCCAATGTAAAGCTTTTTAAAATGTGGTCACATGCATGTGAGTGTCAGAACTGAGGACAGGGAGCTAGAAGCTGTTGAGTACACACATCATCTCATTTCGTGTCATCATCACCCTGCTTTAGAGATCAGCATAGTTAGTAAGAACATGAGCTAAGGTCAGATCTGGCCTTGTGTCCTCTTTGTTCATAGCTCTGTGGGAGACCTTGGACTAATTATGAAACTGGGGCTGCAGGAGAATACATTGGCTAAGAGGACAGGCTTTGGAACCAGGTCCTCAGCTAAGTCCTAGCTCTACCAGCTAGCAATTCTGTGATCCATGAAATGGGAATGATAACACTTACCCCATATATTTGCTGTTAGAATTCAATGATGTGTATATAAAGACGTTGAAGTCATTTGTGGAATATACTAAGTGCTAAATAAATGATGTCAATGATGAGGATAACGCTGCTGGCAGGGTGGGGGTGGGACGGCAGAGCTCATAAGAAACCCAGGCACGTCTGATTCCAGAGCACATGCTTTTTCCTCTGATTCTGAAAGAGATCAGAAAGAATGGTATGGAAATGTGCCTTGAATCAAAAGCACTTGTAGGTTTTGAAGCAGAAGAAATCTTCTAACACATATGTAGGGCATGGACTGTCCTGGGGATAGGCATAGAATCCAGGACCCCAGCCACGTAGAAATTAGTCTAGTGAGGGAGATAAATAGTAAACAAGAAAACTACCAACTTCTGGTAGTTGTAAGTGCTATAAAGAAAAGGCAGTCTAAGTGAATAGATTTAACAGAGAGAAAGAGGACTCTCTGGTTGCTTAAGCAGCAGGGTAAATGGAGCTTTCATTTTGTCCAAAGTGAACTGCTGGGGAATCAAGAGTACTGTTTTGGCTAGCACAATTTGAGATGGAGATTAGATATTCAAGTGCAGATGTGAAGTAAAAAGTTGGGTTTGTGAGTATGGCACTCGGAGGTGAGGTTGGAATTGCAATGTTATGGGAGTCATGGGGTTGGAGGACATCAATGGGGAATGCATTTATGGAGAGAAAAGGAGAGGTCTCGTCCCCAAGGCGTTCCAAAGTTGGGAGATCCCATAGAGGAGCATAAAGGGTCCAATGATGTTGGAGTAAAACCAGGAGAAAATGGTTTCTGGAAGCTAACGATGGAAGTATTTCAAGAAGGAAGGGTGGAAGGAAGTTTACCATTGAATTTGCAAGTAGGGATACTTAGAAACCTTTACGAGAGCAATTTCAATAGGTTGTTGGAGGTGAAAGCCTACTTAGAATGGGACTGAGGAGAGAAAAGGAGGTAAGAAAGTGGAGACAAAAGATATAGATGATTCTTGAGATTTTCTGTAAACGAGAACAGAAAAATTAGGCATGAAGTGGAGGGTGATGTGTTTGTTTTTTTTAAAGTTGATTTTTCAGTTTTATTTTACTATATCAAGGTTGTATGCTAATGGGAAGGGTCCAGTAGATAGGGGAAACTGACATCAGGACAGAGGGAGGGATGATTACAGGAGCATGTTCTCCTCCAGAGGCTCAAAGGGATAGGATTCAGATCAAAAGTAAAGAGGTTAGCCTTGTACCAGGGGGTATGGCAGAGCATATGGGTGGAGATAAAGGGAGACTGCTGTTCTGGTGAGAAGATGAATTAGTTCTCTTCTAATCGTTTCTGAAGTCATTAGCAAGTGCAATATAATGGATGAGTCATGTTAATTAACCTTAATTTGCATAAACTGCATTCTTGGGCAGTAGGCTCTTGGAAGATAAGATTCCCAGCAGAAGGTCTTTGGGTTTTGTGGGCTATGTTCCCTTCTCTACTTGAGCCATAAATGCTATCCCTGTGTTTTTACCATGTGATTCTTACAGATTTCATTTGAGCAGTAAAGTGTGAATGAAAGGAACCCAATGAAGAGCCTACTTTATACCTTAAGTTTTTCACTATATTTTATCAGTTAGTTTCCTAAGAAGTAGGGCATCACAGTCAGTCTTTATGCATACTGTGTTTTTTTTTTCATTGTAGGCATGTATTTTGCTCCAAACTCCAATATAAATGATAATGATTCATAACTATAAATAGTATTTTTAGTGAGTCAGAAGGTCATGAGAGGAACCACCTATTAATTTATTCACTGTCATAAAGAAAACGTGGCATAGGGATTTTCATATACCTAGAGATGCTGGTACTACAACCCTAGCCAGTTCTGAAATGATGGAAATAAGTATGGTTAATAAACTTCTTGTACCATGTGACAAAGATGGTAACATTTCAAGTTATTTGTTAATATAAGACCTTAAAAGAAATAAATGTTTAGATGGAAAAACATTGAAAGAAAATATTTTGTATAAACCAGATTATCTTTTGATTCAGTTCAATAATTAGTGAGCACTTACTCTAAGTTAAACACTTAGTGGTAGATAAAAAAATGTATAAAAATGGTCATTGTACGTGTCAAAATAAAGTGATGTAAAAGGATTTTGAAAAATAGAGCAAGCTAATAAATCTGACATTTGAGTCAGATTAGGGAAGACCTGTGGATTTAAGATGTTCTTTGAGCTAGACCTCAAGGGGTGGGTAGGATTTTGGAGGAGATTTGGGACTAGTTTAAACATTCCAGGAACATGACAGATTTGAACTAGGGCATAGAGGTATGGCAGTATATATGTTCTCTGAGTGGTGTTAAGTTCACTATGACTATGCTATTATGGGAGTTAGATTTGAAACCCAATACCAGACAACTTTGAGCACCATAATAAGTCTTTAAGTATTAGGGAAACTTGGAAGTTATGTCATGAAGAAAGGGGTGAAATGGTTATGGCTGCGTATTCGTTTGATAAAGCTGAGCATGGGGTGGAACTTGGGGATAATCTGAGGACATTTGGCAAGTGTATTTGTTGATCAACCCAAAGTAGGATATAAGGAGTGAAGAGAAACCAAAAATGAGCTTGTATTTCTAGAAGAAATTTTTCTATACCTTTTCCAAAAAAGAGCAGAGCTAACATTTATTTTTGTATGTATAACTGTGATTTAATGATTGGATTCTGAAATTGTTGAGTTCTTACAGTTCTACATTGCTTGGTTGGTTATATCTTGACTCATTTCCTAAGCTATTTTAGGAAGGTTACAAAAATACGTTCAAAAAAGTGGAACTAAAATTAAAAAAAAACAATGCTGTGGGAAATTAAGAATTAGAAGAGGAAATCAATACCAGGGGAGAGCTGATATGTAGCTATATCTATTAACCATAGAGGTGTACCCACTTAGTGATAAATGGCCACATATTTGATTCTGAGCCTCCCCTCTGCCATAACTGCAAAGATAGTGCCATCAGTTACATGGTTCTCACTGTCCATGAAGAGAAAAAAAAGAAATAATAATACTTTTGTTGGCATTTACATTTCTTACATGAGACTTCCTAGAGGGGACACCCAGTGTGGGAAGTGAAAAATGTCCTCTGTGATAACAGATGTAATGATATAATTTACAAAGTTCGTTGCTGAAGCATCAGGACACCACTTTGATGATCAAGAAGGGAGGACAGGATTATAAGTGAAACTGTGTGTTATAAGTGAAAACCATGTGCGCATGGTTTTTGTTGTTGAATTTTTTTTAATGAAAAGATAGAACTTTGGAAGTATAAGAGACTGTCTACAAAAGAATTTAAAGAATGTGGGGTGAAATCTCACATAATGTCTACATTAAGGATAACTTAAGAAAAAGATCCAGCAAAGGTCACTGAAATGGAATAAAATTTTAGAGGAGAAACAAAATTCTGTAATATCAGAGAAGGCAGGGGATGAGAGAGATTTACAGAAGCGTTGGCCATAGCATGAAATATGAGGAGATCAAGAGAATGACTGCCTCACTTTTGGTATTAGCAATTGGAATTTCATCAATGACATTCTGAGAGAGTAGCTTCAGTAGAGTGGTGGAGGGTGGGGTGGGGGTGCTTACATCATGAAAATGCCAGAAATCAAGAAAATGGATGTAGATCTATTCTTCCAGAAATGTAAAGATGATGAAAATGCAGTTTTGTGTAATTGGGATGGAGGTATTGCTTGAACGAAAGATCCCGGGGGAGGAAGGAGAGAGTAAAACAGGGTATAGAAATGGGGATTCAGAGAGGAAAGGATTACTTTCACTGAGGTAGAAGAGGTACGTTTTATCAGATGTATATCAGAAGTAACATCAGATGGCTTCTGAACTGGGTTAAGATTTGAGGCAATTTGCAGAGTGAGATGAAAGTATGTGTGGCTAGGGACTCTAGTGAGGTCACCACTTGTTAGGTCAGAATGCCATTTTGGAACAGACATTTTTGAGGTTATTTAAATGCCATTTTCTGGTTTTAAAAATGCCAGTTCTTTGTCTTATTAGAAATAATTTAGCTTGCCTTGGCCCTTTACAACCGTTCAGCTCCCACACAGATGTATTTCTTTTTCATTAAAAACCAAATGGATATATAATAACAAAGTGAAAGAGCTTTATACCAACTGCCTAAAGAGAATATTTATGAATAGTACTTTTTAGAAAAGTGCTGGAAAAAAGGCTTTCACTATTTTCCTAAAACATTTATAGTAACTTGATGAATAATGAATGGGAATAATTTATAAAAGCTATATACCTCACTCAAATAGAACATTTGTTTATACTCCTACATAACAGTTACATCATGGCTATTTTTCACATAAAGAGCCATATATTTTTAATGTAAATGTTGCTAAATTGGCTTCATTCAACAGAGTCATAGAATCTTGATGTTTTAAGGGATCTCAGAGGACAGGATGTTCTAGGACATCCCTGAGAAGCATTCAGCTGCACATTGCTTCACTTCTACTTAGATTGTGCCTTCAAAAGATTATGAACCATACTAGAATATAGTCTAAGCCATGAACAAGTTGAATAGCAGGGTTAGAACCATTTCCACATTTCAGTGTGCTTGTTATATATATATTTTTATATATATATATATATATGCATAACCAAAAATAGGTAGAAAGAAGTTTTATTTTGTAATTGAATTTTGCAGTACAAAGGACAGATTGCATTTTTGAAAGACTAAGCTTCAGCATTCAGAAAAAGTAGATGCATGAAAGCATTTCTAAGTAGAAACTCAAGTTTCAGTCAGTATTTTAAATAGACACATCCTGACTCCCTTCACAGATTGCCACTGACCATATGGTAACTGCAGACATGCCTCAAAATAAAACAGCCATATGTAGATTGTCAAAAACTGACCTCATCCCTAGAGAGCCATATTTATCTAGAAGAGCATCTCAAACTATATCAAGTAAAATTATGGTTTGTGTCATGTTAAAAGATTAGAGGAATCTGCCTAATGAAAAACAATCACAAATTAAAAACAAAGCTGCCAAGGAAATAAGGTTAGATACCCACAGATACCTAAAAGCTAAGGCATCTGGAGAACTGTCTTTCGAATTCTCCTTGCCCAGTCTTTATAGGCAGTAGGATAACACATTACGAGCAGCATTAAAAGCTCTCTTGTCTCTGGTTGTGAACATGGATTGAGTGAAATCACTTAGGGGATGATTAGTTGGGAGTGCTGTTCTCAGGCTTGCAGACACTGAATGCAAATATGGGTCTGCTGCATGTGCTAATTGAATACCAGTCTTTTTCTGGTTCCTACCATACAATTTCTAGAG
Organism: Taxidea taxus jeffersonii; assembly: GCA_003697995.1. Classification (NCBI taxonomy): domain Eukaryota; kingdom Metazoa; phylum Chordata; class Mammalia; order Carnivora; family Mustelidae; genus Taxidea; species Taxidea taxus. Next base: position 9,569 of record RCUC01172680.1, read on the forward strand.
TGGGGCATGTGGAATTCACTTCTCCATTTCCTCTGCCAACTGTTCTCTGTTGAAGTTCTGCCATAGTTTTTCAGAACTTTTAGACTTGTAGGCTTGTGCCTATGCATTATATGGAAACATGGAAGTAGGAACAGAATTGTTGTAGCAATTTGAAATAAATGTACTTATATCTTCAGTGATGCCCCGTTTTCATCAAGTAAGCATGGGGAAGAGGTCAGAAAGGATCAGGAAGTAAAGGTCTGCAAGTGATAAAAGATATTCTGTAATGGTGATCACTGTAACTACAAAACATCTATTTCTCTGTGTGTGTATCTATACATGCAAATATGTACACATATATTTTTGTAGATACACGCATATGTGCGTATGCATAAGAGAAAACAGAAGGTGTTCTCACCCTCATAATGTACAGGAAAGCCCAGTTTCCCGAAGGCATTGTGTTATACTAGCAGATCTTGCCTGTCCAAATTTTATTTAAATCTGGGGGCTCAGGGTTATGCTATGTGCATAAGGTTAATAAAATAATATTAATTACTCCTAAATATTAATTGAAAGCTTTATTTCCTTTGCTTTCTTTTTGATGTAGTGGTATTTTGTAGGATTTTATTAAGTGATGAATTGTGTTTCAGGTGTAGTGCTATGTATCAGGTTTGTCTTAAATTAAACTTATGATCTTGAAGGAAATTACCATCATAGGCCAAGAAGTCTGAAAATTACACTTTGCCGTAAAAAAGCACTGACATTTCTGAACTGATTTTTATCATACAAGAGTAGACCTAAGCCACGTCCTTTAGAAAGCTGAGTCCCTCACATATATACATATAATATTTGTGAAAATTTATTTCTTAGTCATATTTTATTTCTGGTAAGTTTGAAGATACTTTATTACTTTATCCTAAACCAGATTTAGAAGTAGTTTTTGAAAGTTATTTGAATTTACGCAGATTTATCAATCTTTCCCACCTTTGCAAGTTACCTCATTTTGTTCTTTTCACTTTGCTACAAGTAACAAGATGAGCCTTTGAAAGAAAAGCTTAAAACTTATCTTCAGTAAAAATGATCAATTCTTTATGGGAATCCAATAGCTTTTTAAAAATAATTAAAACTAAAGTACCAGCTGTTAATGCATATAAATTTCCTTGTTATTATTTATTTTAGTTATTGATCTCATGAACTTGGGGTATTCAGTTAACCACTTTAGATCATAAAATATTTTGGAGAAGAGAAAATGAAGAGTTTATTGTGGTATTGTATTGTTCCTAGCACATCTTTTGGAAAAATGATGCTGTGTTCATGCCAGTTAACTAAGACTAGTTAAATCACTTAAGTTATATTTGATTTGGGAAATACAGTGATTATATTTTGTCATTTGTGTTTTACATGTTATGGGTGATTGGTGAATATATTATTCTTAATTTTGTAGATTAAGACAAGAAGACTAAATGAGCTCTCTAATGAAGTTTTTTTGCTTGTTTGTTTTTTTCTTCCTTTCAAAACCCATGTTTTTATTCATACTTGCTATGTAGATTGCCTTTCCAGTGAGGTCTGAGTATCTGGTGTTTTTTATTAACTCTAAGCAAACTCAGCGCCCACACAGAACTTTGGTGGAAAGACCTTAATTGACAAGAGAGCCAGTGTATGGAGCAGCCATAACAGAGATATTATTTATATGCTGATGTAGGATACTTTTGGTTTGCCACTGTGAGCAAAATAGATTCTAGAATCCATCACCGACCCTGAATCAGGTGCACCAACTCCCTTGGATTTAGCAAGCAAACATTTATGGAGCTTCCTTGCAAGCTTTGTCTGTTGTATTCATGGCATAGTATGACATTTTAAATCTCACACATCTTAGCATACCTGAACCAACAGAAGATGCAGTTACTGCCCTGTTCATGTTTTAATAGCATTTATTTTCTGCCCTAAGTGTCACTTATTTTTGGAGTGAAACCTTGGTAAGTGAAAGATGAAAATGCTGGAACATCCATATTTTGAATCGACTCTTCATTTCCATGAACCCAGTCTTCCATCTATTTCCTACCCTGTTTTGGAGAACTTAGTACTAAGTTCTTTTTATAGCACATCTTTATTTCTTATTCTATAATTAATGACTAACATTGTTAGTTTGTAACATGTAGGAGACCAAGATTCCCTCTGCCCCTTTTTGTGGTGGTTGTGGTGGTGGTGGTGAAGGTAATTGGAGAGTGGGCAAAGAGAGGAGTGTGGGGCAGGAGAACTACTTTAGAATTAGTGAATATATTTATAGCTTTGCATATTTGGTTCATTTTTTATGTCTAGTTCTTGGCTATTTGGGGGGTAATTATGATTTTCTGAAAATCATGCTAACAGAAAACAGTCTCTTTTCTTTAAGATGTTATATTTCAAGGTACCACATATGCTTGTAGCAATCATGGCTCTGTAATGTGGTGGGACAATCGTGATTTTTAGATATTCTGCCCTACCATAAAATTATGAGCTGTTTAATTCAGCCTGATTCTTATCTTTTTGTTATCTTTATTCATGGTAACTATCATGTATGAAGCCAAACATAAAAAGACAGAACAGTAGAAAATGTATGAATCCAGGTTAGATTTTTCATCTTAATTTTCCATGGTACTTATGCATTAAATGCCTGAATCTAATAAAGGAAAATGCCAATAGAATGTTATTCAAATAGTCATGTAAAATTTAAATATCTATATGAAAACACACTTTTTAAACAAAAAAAAAATTATACTTCACATATCTTAAAATGTTCTAATATGATAGAGATATAGGAATATTTAAGTTCTTGGGAGTCTACACATGGTCTAAAATGAAGGCAGAGAGTCTCCTGGGTGGCTCAGTCTGTTAAGCGTCTGCCTCTCGCTTAGATCTTGATCACCAGGTCCCAGGATCAATCCCCACATTGCATCCTCCCTGCTAAGCAGGGAGCCTGTTTCTCCTTCTCCCCTCTGCTGCCTCCTCCACCCCGCCGCTTGTGCTCTCTCTCTGTGTCAAATAAATAAATAAAGTAAATAAATAAAATGAAGGCAGAGAATGGGATAATTCTGATTTAACTGTGGTTGTATGAATAGTTCGATAACCTATATCATTAAATTTGATAGAACTGCCATTTATTACAGGTGCCTGTGGCATTGGTATTATTGATCTATTACCTAGTGTTTTATTAGTAATCTGTGTAGGAATGTTAATTATAAAAGAAATAGAAATTACAAGTATAGAATCAGTTATTTTTATGTTAATGGGACTCTTTGAATTATTTTGTGGAATCTTGAAATTAAAGACTGTTTAGCTACAAGGAAAGCCCATGTGATTTATTGACAGCTTTCAGTTTAAAACTTTCTAGTTCATCTATGGAGAAATTGTACCCGAGAGCTGATGGATGAAATCATAGCTTCATTATTTGAATTTTATTTCAATACTTCACATGTATTACCACCTTAAGTCATCACAGTATACCCAAGAAGTACGTGTGCTCACGTAGGAGGCATATGAAGCCCAGAGAGGGTAAGGAACCTGCCCAAGTTCACACAGCTTCTACATAGCTGAGCTAGATTCAGATCTAGCTGATTTGATTTCCTAAGGTATAGATTCAGTCTCTGCACTATTCAGCATTGCTTGTGGTTGTAATAGGCTTTAGCATATGCAAATCATACATAGTCCTGTATCTTACTGGGGAATATCTACTGATAAACTGGGTAGGTGAGAGACTTTTTATTTTCACTAAGTGTAATAGCTTTTTATGGGAATACTGCAGAAGACCATTAGATTGAGTTTTATATTCTTTCAACTAAAAATTGCTTTGTCTAAAGACCTAATACTCTTAAGAATATAGTTGTTTAAGAAGACTGTCCATTTACTTTAAAAATGGATATCTCCCTTTGCTCAAGAAAGATTGTTTAAAGTAGTAATTTTTTCTGTTTTGTTTTTCCTCAGCATCACAACACACTCCCATAGCTGTCAGATGGTTCAGAGATTTCTTTTGAGAATTGCTGGGCTAGATTTAGGATTGCCATTATTTATGTAGATACCTCTAATGAAGGAAATATTTTAGAATTAAGATAATAACAAAACAAGGTTTTTTGGGGAAAAAAAAAAAAAGAACACCCAGCATTTTAGCAACATAATACCCTCTCAGCATCTCCCCTCATCAGTAGAAAAAAGCCTTTGCTTTAGCAACCTGGAATAATAATGACTGGATTAACACAGTCATTGCATACGGCCTTAATGTACCATGATCAGCTGAGGGGCACGCATCTATAGACAGACAGCCCAGCCCAACATCTTGGCACATTGATTGCCTTAGAAGGATTTCAGAATGTATTGGCATAAATGCCAGACTGTGAAGGAATGATTGGGCCCCATGGGGCTGAATTTATCAGTAGCGGCAGTCCATTCTTCCAAACAGAACACGTGCCAAGCACCAGCTTGTAATCACAAATATCATCTGCCGCATGTTGAAGAGGAAAACAGCACAGATACACTCAGGATCTGAGTGGTCGTTTATAATTAATCACAACATTGTTTAGCAACTTGCAGTGTATTCAGATTGCTTTATTCTTGAGCTCTCAGTAACCCTCATTTGCTCTGGTGTTCCTTTCTTCTTCCTGCCCTCCTTTTCCCTCATATTCATTAAACAAATATTTATTGAATTTCTTCTATTGGCATGACCGCAGGCTACGTACAATGGGAAGGAAATGATAAAGCAGATGAAATTTGCGCCATTCACCCCACGTAATTCAGAATGGAAGAGACATCAGCTCCCTCACCTGCAAAACAAATTAGCCAGCAGTGAGAGCATAAGGGAGGTATAAAACTGACAGCATGATTCAGATGACAGAATATCCTCTTTTGGGAACAGGGGTGACCTCATAGAACAGGAACATTGTAAGAGACAGAGACGTAAAAATATGAAGCTTTTAAAAAAAATATGAAGCTTTTTTGTGTAAAACAGGTTACCCAAAGATTGCTGAAGCATAGCATATTAGAGGAGAAGAATTGTGAGAGAAATCTAGAAAGATAGGCTGGGGCAGGTGTGTGTCCTTCATCAGACAGGCCCTGGTGGGTCAGTTCCAGAAGGGTTTGAGCAGGTAAGTGAACTAAGTGACTGGTGGCTGCTTTAGCAGGCAGGGTGGCAGCCATGTGGGGAGGCTGGATTGATGGGGAGGAGACCATATAACGAGGCTTTGTCACTGAATACAGGATGTACTCGTGCTGCGGGTCTCCACAAAGTGCCAATGGGAGAGGGGGGTGTGTGTGTGTGTGTAAGAGAGGGAGGAATGGAGGGAGATCAGTTTATTATGAGGAATGGGCTGCCCTCTGCAAGCTGCACACCCAGCAGATGGTGGACGTCCCAGTCTGAGGGCAGGGAAAGACCAGTGTCCCAAGTCAAGCAGGTGGGCTGGGACAACAAACTCTTCGTCCTCCTTCTGTTCTGTTCAGACCCTCAGTGGATGGGATGATGCCCTCCTGCATCGGGGAGGGCAGTCTGCTTTACTCCATCTGCCGATTCAAATGTTCATCTTATTCAGAAACACCCTCCTAGACACACCAAGACATGATGTTTACTAAATATCTGGTCACCCCGTGACCCAGGCAGGTTACACATCAGAGGAACCATCACACCTGCTGTACGCCAGGAAGTTTGTTCCCTCTAATCCTCCTAATGGCAAGTGCTACTACTGCACCCACCTAGCTGGAGAGAAGATACAGGCTAATGGGCTTGGATGCTCTGGAAAAATCTCCCAGGGGCCAAGGTGGAGCTGGAGTTTCAGCCCCAGTCTGTGCAGCCCCATACAGTCTCACTCACCAGCTGGCTGGGGGTCCAGTGGGGCAGCAGAGAGCTGGGGAGCCACAGAGGGTGCAGATGCAGAAATAAAAGTTCCTGATGGTTTGTGGAAAGACAACAGGCATACGTATGTTAATTTTCATTACAGTTCAGCGACTCTCTGGGTATGGAAAGAAGGAAGAGGCAGTGAGTAGCCAAGGGCCACATTTTTGATCCTGATTAACTGCAAAACATCAGGTAACGCAGGGTCAAGAGCATCTCTGAAGTGAGGGATGATGACTTCTGCTTACTATGTACCTGAGCGGGCATGCCTTTTCTGGGTGCTTCCCTAGGCCTGCATCTCACAGTATATGTGTACCTCTGTTAGAGCGCTTCAACTGCCATGCGGTAGCTTATTTTATTTCTGTATGTGACTCCCTCCCCACCCCAATATCAGGAGCTTCTCCCAGTTAGGGCCTCCTGGTGTTTCTGTTCTTACACAGAGTAGGCTCCCGGTAGGGGCCTCTGCCATGATATGTGGGCTAGAGAAGACTTGGTTGGAGAGGCAAGAGGGACCCATGGAAGTCCAAGGAAGAGGACTGTTTGAAATGGGTGTTGTGAGACTGTAATTAGGAGCCAGCTGGAGATGAATGAAAGGCTCCCCCAGCAGTAGGAAGGACCTGCTCCACAGACACACTGAATTTGTCATGAAGTAAGAGTGGTCCATTTTCCTAATTATTTGTAAACAATGTTCAGCTCCCTGGAGATGGGTATGGTGAACTTTTGCAGTAGAGTGAAATGAATGTTCTCAAACCAGGAACTCTGGAATTAGGGCTAGGGACTGTGGCAAGTGAGGCCCTAAAAAAAAAAAAGGAGTCTGAGGGATTAGAGTCATGAGCACAGAGCATGTTTATTACTGTAGCTTAAAAGTGCATGTTTTGTGGTTTGTTATATTGTTCACAGTTCTTATTTTTTGTATGCATTTTGTAGAATCCACTTAAGTCTGCATATACAATGTCTTGTCCTTTATGGCATGAACAAGTGGGTAGCTTGAGTCCTAGCTCTGCACGCTTACTAGTGTGTGACCTTGGGAATGTCATCTGATTCCTTTGTGTTTCCTTTACTCATTAATACCTAATGCTCTAGACTACTTAGGACTTTTCTGATGGTGAAAATCGGTTTCTAAGGCATGAAGAGCTATTGAAATATTAGAAAACCCATCAAGATTGGGGCAGGTGCCTTAAAAATCCTCATCGATCTATTGCTGTCCCTGTGGCTGACACGCCTCTCCTTCCCAAAGGCCTGTGGAGCATGAGAACTGAGTCCTCTAGTGCGGTCAGGACAGGCTGGAGGACTGTACTGTTGGGTCCTTGCTCAGCTTCATTGTAGCCCAGTTGTCGGCCCCAAATTGGGGAGCAGAGAGGGTAATATTTGAAGCTGAGCAGTGATTATCCTGCTCACAGTGAGGGCCCTGCTTTTCTCTGCAGAGCATCTTTTCTTATAACAAAGAATTTAGTCTGTGAAGACTTGCCAGCAGTGGGGAATCCGCCTACAGCTTGCATCTTGTAATTCATTAGTCATAATATGTTCTACTGCTCCCTAAGTTTTCTTCAGTATATGGTAAAATCCATACATAAATAAAACAAAAAGAAAGGGAAGCATAAGTGCAAGGAAAACTTCAGAGATTCCAAGGCCCTGCATGCCTGCCTGTCCTCACTTGGTAATCTTGTCCCTGACTTCAGCAGCCCAATTTCATCAGATATTATTGTTGCTTCTAATTAGTAACTCCTTTGTGCCCTTCCCTTAAGTGGAGGCTATGATCTTCAAATATTTGAATTTTTCTCCTGACCAACCATTTCACCATGTCAGCCCTGTTGACATCTAGAGTTTTATTTGCAAAGGGGTGTGTGTGTGTGTGTGTGTGTGTGTGTGTGTGTGTGTGTGTGTGTG
>RCUC01172681.1:0-17275 GCA_003697995.1 Taxidea taxus jeffersonii
TCAAAGAACTAGCTCCTAGTTTCATTGATTTGTTCTATTGTTTTTTTGGCTTCTATTTCATTGATTTCTGCTTTGATCTTTATTATTTCTCCTCTTCTGCTGGGTTTAGGCTTTCTTTGTTGTTCTTTCTCGAGCTCCTTTAGGTAGGGTTAGGTTGTGTATTTGAGACCTTTCCTGTTTCTTGAGATAGGCTTGTATCGCTATATATTTTCCTCTCAGGACTGCCTTTGCTGTGTCCCACAGATTTTGGACCGTTGTGTTTTCATTATCATTTGTTTCCATGGTTTTTTTCAATTCTTCTTTAATTTCCTGGTTGACCTATTCATTCTTTAGAAGGATGCTGTTGAATCTCCATGTATTTGTGCTCTTTCCAAATTTCCTCTTGTGATTGAGTTCTAGCTTCAGAGCATTGTGGTCTGAAAATATGCAGGGAATGATCCCAATCTTTTGATACCGGTTGAGACCTGATTTATGACCCAGGATGTGATCTATTCTGGAGAATGTTCCATGGGCACTAGAGAAGAATGTGTATTCTGTTGCTTTGGGATGGAATGTTCTGAATATATCTGTGATGTTCATCTGGTCCAGTGTGTCATTTAAGACCTTTATTTCCTTGTTGATCTTTTGCTTGGATGATCTGTCCATTTCAGTGAGGGGCGTGTTAAAGTCCCCTACTATTATTGTGTTATTGTCAATATGTTTCTTTGATTTTGTTATTAATTGGTTTATATAGTTGGCTGCTCCCATGTTAGGGGCATAGATATTTAAAATTGTTAGATCTTCTTGTTGGACAGACCCTTTGAGTATGATATAGTGTCCTTCCTCATCTCTTATTATAGTCTTTGGCTTAAAATCTAATTGATCTGGTATAAGGATTGCCACCCCAGCTTTCTTCTGATGTCCATTAGCATGGTAAATTGTTTTCCACCCCCTCACTTTCAATCTGGAGGTGTCTTCGGGTCTAAAATGAGTTTCTTGTAGGAAGCATATGGATGGGTTTTGTTTTTTTTATCCATTCTGAAACCCTGTGTCTTTTGATTGGGGCATTTAGCCCATTTACGTTCAGGGTGACTATTGAGAGATATGAATTTAGTGCCATTGTATTGCCTGTAAGGTGATTGTTACTGTATATTGTCTTTCTTCCTTTCTGATAATACTTTTAGGGTCTCTCTTTGCTTAGAGGACCCCTTTCAATATTTCCTGTAGAGCTGGTTTGGTGTTTAGAAATTCTTTCAGTTTTTGTTTGTCCTGGAAGCTTTTTATCTCTCCTTCTATTTTCAATGATAACCTAGCTGGATAAAGTATTCTTGGCTGCATGTTTTTCTCATTTAGTGCTCTGAATATATCATGCCCGTTCTTTCTGGCCTGCCAGGTCTCTCTGGATAAGTTTGCTGCCAATCTAATATTTTTACCATTGTATGTTACAGACTTCTTGTCCCATGCTGCTTTCCGGATTTTCTCTTTGTCGCTAAGACTTGTAAATTTTACTATTAGATGGCGGGGTGTGGACCGATTCCTATTGATTTTGAGGGGTGTTCTCTGCACCTCCTGGACTTTGATGCTTGTTCCCCTTGCTATATTAGGGAAATTCTCTACAATGATCCTCTCCAGTATATCTTCTGCTCCTCTTTCTCTTTCTTCTTCTTCTGGAATCCCAGTTATTCTAATGTTGTTTCGTCTTATGGTATCACTTATCTCTCGAATTCTCCCCTCATGGTCCAGTAGTTGTTTGTCTCCCTTTTGCTCAGCTTCTTTATTCTCTGTCATTTGGTCTTCTTTATCACGAATTCTTTCTTCTGCCTCATTTATCCTAGCTGTAAGAGGCTCCATTTTTTATTGCACCTCATTAATAGCTTTTTTTATTTCAACTTGGTTAGATTTTAGTTCTTTTATTTCTCCAGAGAGGGCTTTTATTTCTCTGGACAGGGTTTCTCTAATATCTTCCATGTCTTTTTCGAGCTCGTTTAGAACCTTGAGAATCGTCATCCTGAATTCCAGATCTGACATATTACCAGTGTCTGTATTGATTAGGTCCCTAGCCTTTGGTACTGCCTCTTATTTTTTTTTTTTTTTTTTTTGTGGTGAGTTTTTCCACCTTGTCATTTTGTCCAGATAAGACTATATGAAGGAGCAAATGTAATACTAAAAGGGTGGCAAAGACCCCAGGAAGATGTGCTTTAACCAAATCAGAAGAGACCCCAAATCGTGGGGTGGGGGAGAAAGGGGGTAAAAAGTTCAGAAAAGAGAAAAAAAAAATTTAAAAGAAGAGAACACAAATAAAGAAAAAAATATAAAAAAAGGAAAAATACATAGATATATGTATTAGGCTGGTGACTAGAACAGGGTCACCCTCTTAATTTTGGGAGTATTTTGGTCTCTTAGAAGAAACTACCTCCCAAAATTTTAAGAGTGAAAAACATATATAAGGGTACACACAATGAAGGGATGAAATATGAGTATAAAGATGAAAAAAAAATTTTTTTTTTCCTAACAAAGGAGTTGATAAGGTAAGTTGGTAGGGAGAATAAAAAAAAAAGAAAGTGGAGAGAACTTGCTTGGGCTGGAGACTTGATTTGGGGTGTATTTTGATCTATTAGAACTAGTTGTACCCCAATTTTTTAGAAGGAAATAATAACCCTATGTGTATACAAAGAATAAAGTTAGATACAATGAAGGATAAAATATGACTGTAATAATAAAGATTCAAAAAAGATTTTTTTAAATAAAGTTATTAAGATAAACTAGTTAAAAAACGTTAAAAGAGGAAAGGGTAAAAGTTAAAAAAATTAGCAGAAGGGAAAAAAATTTTTAAAAAGTTAATTAACTTTGTAAGACTAAAGAGTCATGGGGAGAAAGCCAAGAATTCCATGCTTTGCTTTCTCCTCCTCTGGAATTCCGCTGTTCTCCTTGTTAAGTGAGCTTGGTCTTGGCTGGATTTCTTGTTGATCTTCTGGCAGAGGGGCCTGTTGTAGTGATTTTCAAGTGTCTCTGCCCCAGGCGGAATTGCACCACCCTTACCAGGGGCCGGGCTAAATAATCCTCTCAGGTTCGCTCTGGGGGCTTTTGTTACCTGAATGCTTTCTTTTCGGTAGAGTTCTGGAGGACAGGAATGAAAATGGCAGCCTCCCAATCTCTGGCTCGGAGGAGCCGAGAGCTCGGGGCCCCAGTCTTCAGTGCACCTTCAGAGAAAAGCGCTTAATCACTCCCGCCTCCCTAGCCTCCAGCCGCACTTGGAGAAAATCGTGCAATCACTTCTGTCTCACTGGCCTCTGGCTGCGCTCCGAGGTCACCCAGCCTTGACCAAGTGTCTCTGTCTCTGGCACAGAGTCCCACCTGGAGTCTCCGAACCCCGCAGATCCCTGGGGTCTCCCAGGTCGGAGTCTCCCCGGATCTTGTGGGGACCCCATGCACAGAGCACCGGCCCATGTCACAGATTACAGTTCTAGGTAACCCCGAGTTGAGAGCTCACTCCTTGGCTCTATCTCTGCAGCCGACTTCCCCGCTCTAATACATGTGAGCTCTGCGACACTCAGACACCCCCGATCCTTCTGTGACCCTGCGGGACCTGAGGCCATGCTGTCCCCGTGAGGTCTTCACCCCGGTTTAGCCTCTGGAGCGATGTCCCTCCGTGGAGTAGACTTTTAAATGTCCTGATTTTGTGCTCCGTTGCTCCGCCACTTGCCGGGAGCCGGCCCCTCCCCCCAGGGTCTATCTTCCCCTTGTGTTGGATTCACTTCTCCGCTGGTCCTACCTTTTAGAAAGTGGTCGATTTTCTGTTCCTAGAATTGTTGCTCTTCTTCTCTTCGATCTCCTGTTGGATTCGTAGGTGTTCAGAATGGTTTGATAGGCTATCTAGCTGATCTCCTGCTGCCTAATGTCGTCTCAGCCTGCTACTTTCTGCCATCTTGACTCCAATGTAAAGCTTTTTAAAATGTGGTCACATGCATGTGAGTGTCAGAACTGAGGACAGGGAGCTAGAAGCTGTTGAGTACACACATCATCTCATTTCGTGTCATCATCACCCTGCTTTAGAGATCAGCATAGTTAGTAAGAACATGAGCTAAGGTCAGATCTGGCCTTGTGTCCTCTTTGTTCATAGCTCTGTGGGAGACCTTGGACTAATTATGAAACTGGGGCTGCAGGAGAATACATTGGCTAAGAGGACAGGCTTTGGAACCAGGTCCTCAGCTAAGTCCTAGCTCTACCAGCTAGCAATTCTGTGATCCATGAAATGGGAATGATAACACTTACCCCATATATTTGCTGTTAGAATTCAATGATGTGTATATAAAGACGTTGATGTCATTTGTGGAATATACTAAGTGCTAAATAAATGATGTCAATGATGAGGATAACGCTGCTGGCAGGGTGGGGGTGGGACGGCAGAGCTCATAAGAAACCCAGGCACGTCTGATTCCAGAGCACATGCTTTTTCCTCTGATTCTGAAAGAGATCAGAAAGAATGGTATGGAAATGTGCCTTGAATCAAAAGCACTTGTAGGTTTTGAAGCAGAAGAAATCTTCTAACACATATGCAGGGCATGGACTGTCCTGGGGATAGGCATAGAATCCAGGACCCCAGCCACGTAGAAATTAGTCTAGTGAGGGAGATAAATAGTAAACAAGAAAACTACCAACTTCTGGTAGTTGTAAGTGCTATAAAGAAAAGGCAGTCTAAGTGAATAGATTTAACAGAGAGAAAGAGGACTCTCTGGTTGCTTAAGCAGCAGGGTAAATGGAGCTTTCATTTTGTCCAAAGTGAACTGCTGGGGAATCAAGAGTACTGTTTTGGCTAGCACAATTTGAGATGGAGATTAGATATTCAAGTGCAGATGTGAAGTAAAAAGTTGGGTTTGTGAGTATGGCACTCGGAGGTGAGGTTGGAATTGCAATGTTATGGGAGTCATGGGGTTGGAGGACATCAATGGGGAATGCATTTATGGAGAGAAAAGGAGAGGTCTCGTCCCCAAGGCGTTCCAAAGTTGGGAGATCCCATAGAGGAGCATAAAGGGTCCAATGATGTTGGAGTAAAACCGGGAGAAAATGGTTTCTGGAAGCTAACGATGGAAGTATTTCAAGAAGGAAGGGTGGAAGGAAGTTTACCATTGAATTTGCAAGTAGGGATACTTAGAAACCTTTACGAGAGCAATTTCAATAGGTTGTTGGAGGTGAAAGCCTACTTAGAATGGGACTGAGGAGAGAAAAGGAGGTAAGAAAGTGGAGACAAAAGATATAGATGATTCTTGAGATTTTCTGTAAACGAGAACAGAAAAATTAGGCATGAAGTGGAGGGTGATGTGTTTGTTTTTTTTAAAGTTGATTTTTCAGTTTTATTTTACTATATCAAGGTTGTATGCTAATGGGAAGGGTCCAGTAGATAGGGGAAACTGACATCAGGACAGAGGGAGGGATGATTACAGGAGCATGTTCTCCTCCAGAGGCTCAAAGGGATAGGATTCAGATCAAAAGTAAAGAGGTTAGCCTTGTACCAGGGGGTATGGCAGAGCATATGGGTGGAGATAAAGGGAGACTGCTGTTCTGGTGAGAAGATGAATTAGTTCTCTTCTAATCGTTTCTGAAGTCATTAGCAAGTGCAATATAATGGATGAGTCATGTTAATTAACCTTAATTTGCATAAACTGCATTCTTGGGCAGTAGGCTCTTGGAAGATAAGATTCCCAGCAGAAGGTCTTTGGGTTTTGTGGGCTATGTTCCCTTCTCTACTTGAGCCATAAATGCTATCCCTGTGTTTTTACCATGTGATTCTTACAGATTTCATTTGAGCAGTAAAGTGTGAATGAAAGGAACCCAATGAAGAGCCTACTTTATACCTTAAGTTTTTCACTATATTTTATCAGTTAGTTTCCTAAGAAGTAGGGCATCACAGTCAGTCTTTATGCATACTGTGTTTTTTTTTTCATTGTAGGCATGTATTTTGCTCCAAACTCCAATATAAATGATAATGATTCATAACTATAAATAGTATTTTTAGTGAGTCAGAAGGTCATGAGAGGAACCACCTATTAATTTATTCACTGTCATAAAGAAAACGTGGCATAGGGATTTTCATATACCTAGAGATGCTGGTACTACAACCCTAGCCAGTTCTGAAATGATGGAAATAAGTATGGTTAATAAACTTCTTGTACCATGTGACAAAGATGGTAACATTTCAAGTTATTTGTTAATATAAGACCTTAAAAGAAATAAATGTTTAGATGGAAAAACATTGAAAGAAAATATTTTGTATAAACCAGATTATCTTTTGATTCAGTTCAATAATTAGTGAGCACTTACTCTAAGTTAAACACTTAGTGGTAGATAAAAAAATGTATAAAAATGGTCATTGTACGTGTCAAAATAAAGTGATGTAAAAGGATTTTGAAAAATAGAGCAAGCTAATAAATCTGACATTTGAGTCAGATTAGGGAAGACCTGTGGATTTAAGATGTTCTTTGAGCTAGACCTCAAGGGGTGGGTAGGATTTTGGAGGAGATTTGGGACTAGTTTAAACATTCCAGGAACATGACAGATTTGAACTAGGGCATAGAGGTATGGCAGTATATATGTTCTCTGAGTGGTGTTAAGTTCACTATGACTATGCTATTATGGGAGTTAGATTTGAAACCCAATACCAGACAACTTTGAGCACCATAATAAGTCTTTAAGTATTAGGGAAACTTGGAAGTTATGTCATGAAGAAAGGGGTGAAATGGTTATGGCTGCGTATTCGTTTGATAAAGCTGAGCATGGGGTGGAACTTGGGGATAATCTGAGGACATTTGGCAAGTGTATTTGTTGATCAACCCAAAGTAGGATATAAGGAGTGAAGAGAAACCAAAAATGAGCTTGTATTTCTAGAAGAAATTTTTCTATACCTTTTCCAAAAAAGAGCAGAGCTAACATTTATTTTTGTATGTATAACTGTGATTTAATGATTGGATTCTGAAATTGTTGAGTTCTTACAGTTCTACATTGCTTGGTTGGTTATATCTTGACTCATTTCCTAAGCTATTTTAGGAAGGTTACAAAAATACGTTCAAAAAAGTGGAACTAAAATTAAAAAAAAACAATGCTGTGGGAAATTAAGAATTAGAAGAGGAAATCAATACCAGGGGAGAGCTGATATGTAGCTATATCTATTAACCATAGAGGTGTACCCACTTAGTGATAAATGGCCACATATTTGATTCTGAGCCTCCCCTCTGCCATAACTGCAAAGATAGTGCCATCAGTTACATGGTTCTCACTGTCCATGAAGAGAAAAAAAAGAAATAATAATACTTTTGTTGGCATTTACATTTCTTACATGAGACTTCCTAGAGGGGACACCCAGTGTGGGAAGTGAAAAATGTCCTCTGTGATAACAGATGTAATGATATAATTTACAAAGTTCGTTGCTGAAGCATCAGGACACCACTTTGATGATCAAGAAGGGAGGACAGGATTATAAGTGAAACTGTGTGTTATAAGTGAAAACCATGTGCGCATGGTTTTTGTTGTTGAATTTTTTTTAATGAAAAGATAGAACTTTGGAAGTATAAGAGACTGTCTACAAAAGAATTTAAAGAATGTGGGGTGAAATCTCACATAATGTCTACATTAAGGATAACTGAAGAAAAAGATCCAGCAAAGGTCACTGAAATGGAATAAAATTTTAGAGGAGAAACAAAATTCTGTAATATCAGAGAAGGCAGGGGATGAGAGAGATTTACAGAAGCGTTGGCCATAGCATGAAATATGAGGAGATCAAGAGAATGACTGCCTCACTTTTGGTATTAGCAATTGGAATTTCATCAATGACATTCTGAGAGAGTAGCTTCAGTAGAGTGGTGGAGGGTGGGGTGGGGGTGCTTACATCATGAAAATGCCAGAAATCAAGAAAATGGATGTAGATCTATTCTTCCAGAAATGTAAAGATGATGAAAATGCAGTTTTGTGTAATTGGGATGGAGGTATTGCTTGAACGAAAGATCCCGGGGGAGGAAGGAGAGAGTAAAACAGGGTATAGAAATGGGGATTCAGAGAGGAAAGGATTACTTTCACTGAGGTAGAAGAGGTACGTTTTATCAGATGTATATCAGAAGTAACATCAGATGGCTTCTGAACTGGGTTAAGATTTGAGGCAATTTGCAGAGTGAGATGAAAGTATGTGTGGCTAGGGACTCTAGTGAGGTCACCACTTGTTAGGTCAGAATGCCATTTTGGAACAGACATTTTTGAGGTTATTTAAATGCCATTTTCTGGTTTTAAAAATGCCAGTTCTTTGTCTTATTAGAAATAATTTAGCTTGCCTTGGCCCTTTACAACCGTTCAGCTCCCACACAGATGTATTTCTTTTTCATTAAAAACCAAATGGATATATAATAACAAAGTGAAAGAGCTTTATACCAACTGCCTAAAGAGAATATTTATGAATAGTACTTTTTAGAAAAGTGCTGGAAAAAAGGCTTTCACTATTTTCCTAAAACATTTATAGTAACTTGATGAATAATGAATGGGAATAATTTATAAAAGCTATATACCTCACTCAAATAGAACATTTGTTTATACTCCTACATAACAGTTACATCATGGCTATTTTTCACATAAAGAGCCATATATTTTTAATGTAAATGTTGCTAAATTGGCTTCATTCAACAGAGTCATAGAATCTTGATGTTTTAAGGGATCTCAGAGGACAGGATGTTCTAGGACATCCCTGAGAAGCATTCAGCTGCACATTGCTTCACTTCTACTTAGATTGTGCCTTCAAAAGATTATGAACCATACTAGAATATAGTCTAAGCCATGAACAAGTTGAATAGCAGGATTAGAACCATTTCCACATTTCAGTGTGCTTGTTATATATATATATATATATATATATGCATAACCAAAAATAGGTAGAAAGAAGTTTTATTTTGTAATTGAATTTTGCAGTACAAAGGACAGATTGCATTTTTGAAAGACTAAGCTTCAGCATTCAGAAAAAGTAGATGCATGAAAGCATTTCTAAGTAGAAACTCAAGTTTCAGTCAGTATTTTAAATAGACACATCCTGACTCCCTTCACAGATTGCCACTGACCATATGGTAACTGCAGACATGCCTCAAAATAAAACAGCCATATGTAGATTGTCAAAAACTGACCTCATCCCTAGAGAGCCATATTTATCTAGAAGAGCATCTCAAACTATATCAAGTAAAATTATGGTTTGTGTCATGTTAAAAGATTAGAGGAATCTGCCTAATGAAAAACAATCACAAATTAAAAACAAAGCTGCCAAGGAAATAAGGTTAGATACCCACAGATACCTAAAAGCTAAGGCATCTGGAGAACTGTCTTTCGAATTCTCCTTGCCCAGTCTTTATAGGCAGTAGGATAACACATTACGAGCAGCATTAAAAGCTCTCTTGTCTCTGGTTGTGAACATGGATTGAGTGAAATCACTTAGGGGATGATTAGTTGGGAGTGCTGTTCTCAGGCTTGCAGACACTGAATGCAAATATGGGTCTGCTGCATGTGCTAATTGAATACCAGTCTTTTTCTGGTTCCTACCATACAATTTCTAGAGTGGGGCATGTGGAATTCACTTCTCCATTTCCTCTGCCAACTGTTCTCTGTTGAAGTTCTGCCATAGTTTTTCAGAACTTTTAGACTTGTAGGCTTGTGCCTATGCATTATATGGAAACATGGAAGTAGGAACAGAATTGTTGTAGCAATTTGAAATAAATGTACTTATATCTTCAGTGATGCCCCGTTTTCATCAAGTAAGCATGGGGAAGAGGTCAGAAAGGATCAGGAAGTAAAGGTCTGCAAGTGATAAAAGATATTCTGTAATGGTGATCACTGTAACTACAAAACATCTATTTCTCTGTGTGTGTATCTATACATGCAAATATGTACACATATATTTTTGTAGATACACGCATATGTGCGTATGCATAAGAGAAAACAGAAGGTGTTCTCACCCTCATAATGTACAGGAAAGCCCAGTTTCCCGAAGGCATTGTGTTATACTAGCAGATCTTGCCTGTCCAAATTTTATTTAAATCTGGGGGCTCAGGGTTATGCTATGTGCATAAGGTTAATAAAATAATATTAATTACTCCTAAATATTAATTGAAAGCTTTATTTCCTTTGCTTTCTTTTTGATGTAGTGGTATTTTGTAGGATTTTATTAAGTGATGAATTGTGTTTCAGGTGTAGTGCTATGTATCAGGTTTGTCTTAAATTAAACTTATGATCTTGAAGGAAATTACCATCATAGGCCAAGAAGTCTGAAAATTACACTTTGCCGTAAAAAAGCACTGACATTTCTGAACTGATTTTTATCATACAAGAGTAGACCTAAGCCACGTCCTTTAGAAAGCTGAGTCCCTCACATATATACATATAATATTTGTGAAAATTTATTTCTTAGTCATATTTTATTTCTGGTAAGTTTGAAGATACTTTATTACTTTATCCTAAACCAGATTTAGAAGTAGTTTTTGAAAGTTATTTGAA
This sequence comes from Taxidea taxus jeffersonii, assembly GCA_003697995.1. NCBI lineage: Eukaryota > Metazoa > Chordata > Mammalia > Carnivora > Mustelidae > Taxidea > Taxidea taxus. The sequence continues at coordinate 10,492 of RCUC01172681.1, forward strand.
TTTACGCAGATTTATCAATCTTTCCCACCTTTGCAAGTTACCTCATTTTGTTCTTTTCACTTTGCTACAAGTAACAAGATGAGCCTTTGAAAGAAAAGCTTAAAACTTATCTTCAGTAAAAATGATCAATTCTTTATGGGAATCCAATAGCTTTTTAAAAATAATTAAAACTAAAGTACCAGCTGTTAATGCATATAAATTTCCTTGTTATTATTTATTTTAGTTATTGATCTCATGAACTTGGGGTATTCAGTTAACCACTTTAGATCATAAAATATTTTGGAGAAGAGAAAATGAAGAGTTTATTGTGGTATTGTATTGTTCCTAGCACATCTTTTGGAAAAATGATGCTGTGTTCATGCCAGTTAACTAAGACTAGTTAAATCACTTAAGTTATATTTGATTTGGGAAATACAGTGATTATATTTTGTCATTTGTGTTTTACATGTTATGGGTGATTGGTGAATATATTATTCTTAATTTTGTAGATTAAGACAAGAAGACTAAATGAGCTCTCTAATGAAGTTTTTTTGCTTGTTTGTTTTTTTCTTCCTTTCAAAACCCATGTTTTTATTCATACTTGCTATGTAGATTGCCTTTCCAGTGAGGTCTGAGTATCTGGTGTTTTTTATTAACTCTAAGCAAACTCAGCGCCCACACAGAACTTTGGTGGAAAGACCTTAATTGACAAGAGAGCCAGTGTATGGAGCAGCCATAACAGAGATATTATTTATATGCTGATGTAGGATACTTTTGGTTTGCCACTGTGAGCAAAATAGATTCTAGAATCCATCACCGACCCTGAATCAGGTGCACCAACTCCCTTGGATTTAGCAAGCAAACATTTATGGAGCTTCCTTGCAAGCTTTGTCTGTTGTATTCATGGCATAGTATGACATTTTAAATCTCACACATCTTAGCATACCTGAACCAACAGAAGATGCAGTTACTGCCCTGTTCATGTTTCAATAGCATTTATTTTCTGCCCTAAGTGTCACTTATTTTTGGAGTGAAACCTTGATAAGTGAAAGATGAAAATGCTGGAACATCCATATTTTGAATCGACTCTTCATTTCCATGAACCCAGTCTTCCATCTATTTCCTACCCTGTTTTGGAGAACTTAGTACTAAGTTCTTTTTATAGCACATCTTTATTTCTTATTCTATAATTAATGACTAACATTGTTAGTTTGTAACATGTAGGAGACCAAGATTCCCTCTGCCCCTTTTTGTGGTGGTTGTGGTGGTGGTGGTGAAGGTAATTGGAGAGTGGGCAAAGAGAGGAGTGTGGGGCAGGAGAACTACTTTAGAATTAGTGAATATATTTATAGCTTTGCATATTTGGTTCATTTTTTATGTCTAGTTCTTGGCTATTTGGGGGGTAATTATGATTTTCTGAAAATCATGCTAACAGAAAACAGTCTCTTTTCTTTAAGATGTTATATATCAAGGTACCACATATGCTTGTAGCAATCATGGCTCTGTAATGTGGTGGGACAATCGTGATTTTTAGATATTCTGCCCTACCATAAAATTATGAGCTGTTTAATTCAGCCTGATTCTTATCTTTTTGTTATCTTTATTCATGGTAACTATCATGTATGAAGCCAAACATAAAAAGACAGAACAGTAGAAAATGTATGAATCCAGGTTAGATTTTTCATCTTAATTTTCCATGGTACTTATGCATTAAATGCCTGAATCTAATAAAGGAAAATGCCAATAGAATGTTATTCAAATAGTCATGTAAAATTTAAATATCTATATGAAAACACACTTTTTAAACAAAAAAAAAATTATACTTCACATATCTTAAAATGTTCTAATATGATAGAGATATAGGAATATTTAAGTTCTTGGGAGTCTACACATGGTCTAAAATGAAGGCAGAGAGTCTCCTGGGTGGCTCAGTCTGTTAAGCGTCTGCCTCTCGCTTAGATCTTGATCACCAGGTCCCAGGATCAATCCCCACATTGCATCCTCCCTGCTAAGCAGGGAGCCTGTTTCTCCTTCTCCCCTCTGCTGCCTCCTCCACCCCGCCGCTTGTGCTCTCTCTCTGTGTCAAATAAATAAATAAAGTAAATAAATAAAATGAAGGCAGAGAATGGGATAATTCTGATTTAACTGTGGTTGTATGAATAGTTCGATAACCTATATCATTAAATTTGATAGAACTGCCATTTATTACAGGTGCCTGTGGCATTGGTATTATTGATCTATTACCTAGTGTTTTATTAGTAATCTGTGTAGGAATGTTAATTATAAAAGAAATAGAAATTACAAGTATAGAATCAGTTATTTTTATGTTAATGGGACTCTTTGAATTATTTTGTGGAATCTTGAAATTAAAGACTGTTTAGCTACAAGGAAAGCCCATGTGATTTATTGACAGCTTTCAGTTTAAAACTTTCTAGTTCATCTATGGAGAAATTGTACCCGAGAGCTGATGGATGAAATCATAGCTTCATTATTTGAATTTTATTTCAATACTTCACATGTATTACCACCTTAAGTCATCACAGTATACCCAAGAAGTACGTGTGCTCACATAGGAGGCATATGAAGCCCAGAGAGGGTAAGGAACCTGCCCAAGTTCACACAGCTTCTACATAGCTGAGCTAGATTCAGATCTAGCTGATTTGATTTCCTAAGGTATAGATTCAGTCTCTGCACTATTCAGCATTGCTTGTGGTTGTAATAGGCTTTAGCATATGCAAATCATACATAGTCCTGTATCTTACTGGGGAATATCTACTGATAAACTGGGTAGGTGAGAGACTTTTTATTTTCACTAAGTGTAATAGCTTTTTATGGGAATACTGCAGAAGACCATTAGATTGAGTTTTATATTCTTTCAACTAAAAATTGCTTTGTCTAAAGACCTAATACTCTTAAGAATATAGTTGTTTAAGAAGACTGTCCATTTACTTTAAAAATGGATATCTCCCTTTGCTCAAGAAAGATTGTTTAAAGTAGTAATTTTTTCTGTTTTGTTTTTCCTCAGCATCACAACACACTCCCATAGCTGTCAGATGGTTCAGAGATTTCTTTTGAGAATTGCTGGGCTAGATTTAGGATTGCCATTATTTATGTAGATACCTCTAATGAAGGAAATATTTTAGAATTAAGATAATAACAAAACAAGGTTTTTTGGGGAAAAAAAAAAAAAGAACACCCAGCATTTTAGCAACATAATACCCTCTCAGCATCTCCCCTCATCAGTAGAAAAAAGCCTTTGCTTTAGCAACCTGGAATAATAATGACTGGATTAACACAGTCATTGCATACGGCCTTAATGTACCATGATCAGCTGAGGGGCACGCATCTATAGACAGACAGCCCAGCCCAACATCTTGGCACATTGATTGCCTTAGAAGGATTTCAGAATGTATTGGCATAAATGCCAGACTGTGAAGGAATGATTGGGCCCCATGGGGCTGAATTTATCAGTAGCAGCAGTCCATTCTTCCAAACAGAACACGTGCCAAGCACCAGCTTGTAATCACAAATATCATCTGCCGCATGTTGAAGAGGAAAACAGCACAGATACACTCAGGATCTGAGTGGTCGTTTATAATTAATCACAACATTGTTTAGCAACTTGCAGTGTATTCAGATTGCTTTATTCTTGAGCTCTCAGTAACCCTCATTTGCTCTGGTGTTCCTTTCTTCTTCCTGCCCTCCTTTTCCCTCATATTCATTAAACAAATATTTATTGAATTTCTTCTATTGGCATGACCGCAGGCTACGTACAATGGGAAGGAAATGATAAAGCAGATGAAATTTGCGCCATTCACCCCACGTAATTCAGAATGGAAGAGACATCAGCTCCCTCACCTGCAAAGCAAATTAGCCAGCAGTGAGAGCATAAGGGAGGTATAAAACTGACAGCATGATTCAGATGACAGAATATCCTCTTTTGGGAACAGGGGTGACCTCATAGAACAGGAACATTGTAAGAGACAGAGACGTAAAAATATGAAGCTTTTAAAAAAAATATGAAGCTTTTTTGTGTAAAACAGGTTACCCAAAGATTGCTGAAGCATAGCATATTAGAGGAGAAGAATTGTGAGAGAAATCTAGAAAGATAGGCTGGGGCAGGTGTGTGTCCTTCATCAGACAGGCCCTGGTGGGTCAGTTCCAGAAGGGTTTGAGCAGGTAAGTGAACTAAGTGACTGGTGGCTGCTTTAGCAGGCAGGGTGGCAGCCATGTGGGGAGGCTGGATTGATGGGGAGGAGACCATATAACGAGGCTTTGTCACTGAATACAGGATGTACTCGTGCTGCGGGTCTCCACAAAGTGCCAATGGGAGAGGGGTGTGTGTGTGTGTGTGTAAGAGAGGGAGGAATGGAGGGAGATCAGTTTATTATGAGGAATGGGCTGCCCTCTGCAAGCTGCACACCCAGCAGATGGTGGACGTCCCAGTCTGAGGGCAGGGAAAGACCAGTGTCCCAAGTCAAGCAGGTGGGCTGGGACAACAAACTCTTCGTCCTCCTTCTGTTCTGTTCAGACCCTCAGTGGATGGGATGATGCCCTCCTGCATCGGGGAGGGCAGTCTGCTTTACTCCATCTGCCGATTCAAATGTTCATCTTATTCAGAAACACCCTCCTAGACACACCAAGACATGATGTTTACTAAATATCTGGTCACCCCGTGACCCAGGCAGGTTACACATCAGAGGAACCATCACACCTGCTGTACGCCAGGAAGTTTGTTCCCTCTAATCCTCCTAATGGCAAGTGCTACTACTGCACCCACCTAGCTGGAGAGAAGATACAGGCTAATGGGCTTGGATGCTCTGGAAAAATCTCCCAGGGGCCAAGGTGGAGCTGGAGTTTCAGCCCCAGTCTGTGCAGCCCCGTACAGTCTCACTCACCAGCTGGCTGGGGGTCCAGTGGGGCAGCAGAGAGCTGGGGAGCCACAGAGGGTGCAGATGCAGAAATAAAAGTTCCTGATGGTTTGTGGAAAGACAACAGGCATACGTATGTTAATTTTCATTACAGTTCAGCGACTCTCTGGGTATGGAAAGAAGGAAGAGGCAGTGAGTAGCCAAGGGCCACATTTTTGATCCTGATTAACTGCAAAACATCAGGTAACGCAGGGTCAAGAGCATCTCTGAAGTGAGGGATGATGACTTCTACTTACTATGTACCTGAGCGGGCATGCCTTTTCTGGGTGCTTCCCTAGGCCTGCATCTCACAGTATATGTGTACCTCTGTTAGAGCGCTTCAACTGCCATGCGGTAGCTTATTTTATTTCTGTATGTGACTCCCTCCCCACCCCAATATCAGGAGCTTCTCCCAGTTAGGGCCTCCTGGTGTTTCTGTTCTTACACAGAGTAGGCTCCCGGTAGGGGCCTCTGCCATGATATGTGGGCTAGAGAAGACTTGGTTGGAGAGGCAAGAGGGACCCATGGAAGTCCAAGGAAGAGGACTGTTTGAAATGGGTGTTGTGAGACTGTAATTAGGAGCCAGCTGGAGATGAATGAAAGGCTCCCCCAGCAGTAGGAAGGACCTGCTCCACAGACACACTGAATTTGTCATGAAGTAAGAGTGGTCCATTTTCCTAATTATTTGTAAACAATGTTCAGCTCCCTGGAGATGGGTATGGTGAACTTTTGCAGTAGAGTGAAATGAATGTTCTCAAACCAGGAACTCTGGAATTAGGGCTAGGGACTGTGGCAAGTGAGGCCCTAAAAAAAAAAAAGGAGTCTGAGGGATTAGAGTCATGAGCACAGAGCATGTTTATTACTGTAGCTTAAAAGTGCATGTTTTGTGGTTTGTTATATTGTTCACAGTTCTTATTTTTTGTATGCATTTTGTAGAATCCACTTAAGTCTGCATATACAATGTCTTGTCCTTTATGGCATGAACAAGTGGGTAGCTTGAGTCCTAGCTCTGCACGCTTACTAGTGTGTGACCTTGGGAATGTCATCTGATTCCTTTGTGTTTCCTTTACTCATTAATACCTAATGCTCTAGACTACTTAGGACTTTTCTGATGGTGAAAATCAGTTTCTAAGGCATGAAGAGCTATTGAAATATTAGAAAACCCATCAAGATTGGGGCAGGTGCCTTAAAAATCCTCATCGATCTATTGCTGTCCCTGTGGCTGACACGCCTCTCCTTCCCAAAGGCCTGTGGAGCATGAGAACTGAGTCCTCTAGTGCGGTCAGGACAGGCTGGAGGACTGTACTGTTGGGTCCTTGCTCAGCTTCATTGTAGCCCAGTTGTCGGCCCCAAATTGGGGAGCAGAGAGGGTAATATTTGAAGCTGAGCAGTGATTATCCTGCTCACAGTGAGGGCCCTGCTTTTCTCTGCAGAGCATCTTTTCTTATAACAAAGAATTTAGTCTGTGAAGACTTGCCAGCAGTGGGGAATCCGCCTACAGCTTGCATCTTGTAATTCATTAGTCATAATATGTTCTACTGCTCCCTAAGTTTTCTTCAGTATATGGTAAAATCCATACATAAATAAAACAAAAAGAAAGGGAAGCATAAGTGCAAGGAAAACTTCAGAGATTCCAAGGCCCTGCATGCCTGCCTGTCCTCACTTGGTAATCTTGTCCCTGACTTCAGCAGCCCAATTTCATCAGATATTATTGTTGCTTCTAATTAGTAACTCCTTTGTGCCCTTCCCTTAAGTGGAGGCTATGATCTTCAAATATTTGAATTTTTCTCCTGACCAACCATTTCACCATGTCAGCCCTGTTGACATCTAGAGTTTTATTTGCAAAGGGGTGTGTGTGTGTGTGTGTGTGTGTGTGTGTGTGTGTGTGTGTGTGT
>RCUC01172691.1:0-12877 GCA_003697995.1 Taxidea taxus jeffersonii
TCTATCCCATCAAAGGTTTCAGAGTGTGGGAGATGGCTGTGCTACCTGACCCTGCAGCTTTAGGGGGGCCATGAGAGGAGACAAAAGTACACAGGGACTGGCTTCCTCTGGGAGCACAAGAAGGGTATTTTTTAAATGATGTGTAGGAACTCTGAACTTAAATTTCTATCAAAAAAATAACTACTGTACAATTAATTCAGCTAGTATTTATTGAGCAGAACACTGGACCAGATTATACAAGTTATTCATTGATAAACAGTACAAAATCACTTGCCCTGCCCTGGATATATACATTTTTTTTAATGTTTATTTCTTTATTTCTTTGAGAGAGAGCAGAGTGAGTGAGAGAGAGAGTGAGAGAGAGCACGAGCAGGGAAATGGCGCAGAGAGAGAAGGAAAAGCAGGCCCTCATCTGAACAGGGAGCCTGATACTGGGCTCGATCCCAGGACCCTGGGATCATGACCTGAGCCGAAGGCAGACACTTAACCTACTGAGCCACCCCAGGCGCTCCTCCCTGGATATATTTGTTAATGCATAGCTTTGCATGACAGGCCCAGGAGACTGGACTTCATTTGTTAGGAATGGGATTGATTAAAGATTAATTGAAACCTCAGCTTTTAAGCAGGCAAGAGATATGATCAGAACTTTGATGTGAGATAATTCATATGGAAAAAATAGAGAAAAGATGATAGAAGATGAATGGCTAGAAGTAGAGAAGCTAGTCTGGAAGACATTGTGATCACCAAGGTGAGAATTAATGCTACTAGCAGTGCTGCTACAAATGGTGGTAGCGGTGGTGAGGGGGGTGGTGGTGATGATGATGGTGATGGTGACTGTGGTGAGGAGGAGGAGGTTGGTGGTGATGGTGATGGTGACTATGGTGATGAGGAGGAGAGTGGTGGTGATGGTGGCTAGCCAAACACGGTAGGTTGAAAACTGAAGCATCTCTGATCTACCAGAGTGAGACCCTGAAACAGGACCATGGCTCTTGCTTTGTCCCTACCATCAAAATAAAGCTCTTTACTCTAATTGCATTATTGAAGAGCAAAGGCAAGAACCATAGCAAGGCCTTGAGAGCAGGGCAGGATGGGAATTTGGGAAAGCTGGCCTGAGGGATCCCTGCCTCTGCCCACTGTACATTTCCTTACTTGAAAGAAGCCTGCAAGAACATGCATGCCCATCTGTGCTAGTTGATATGTCCAATGACACTCACTATCCCAACTCTCAGAGAAATAGCTAGTCCCTCATTTGCTGAAATTTTCACTTGCCTCCCCTTACTTTTTTTACAATAAGCAATATAACATTTAAAATTTCTTGGGGAACCAGGGTGGCTCAGTTGTTGGGTGTCTGCCTTCAGCTCGGGTCATGATCTCAGGGTCCTGGGATCGAGCCCCACATTCGGCTCCTGCTCAGCGGGGAGCCTGCTTCTCCCTCTCACACTCCCCCTGATTGTGTTTCCTATCACACTGTCTCTGTCAAATAAATAAATAAAATATTTTTTAAAAAAATAATAAAAGTAATAAAAAATAACAAAATAAAATTTCTTTAAGTTTTTGTTTATTCCAGATGGCCTCACGGTCCCATAGGCTTCTGGGAAGATAGTCTATAAATCCAGCTGTCATACATGTAGAATACATCAGTGGATTTAAAAAAAAAATTTTGGAAAATATTTATACCCATTCACTGCTTTCATAATTCTAAATGTTTAAATTTTATTTTTTATGAAGATTTTACTTATTTGCCAGAGAGAGAGAGAGCACAAGCAGAGGGAACGGCAGTGTGAAAGGGAGAAGCAGACTTCCCATTGAGCAAGGAGGCTGATGCAAGACTCGATTCCAGGTCCCTGGGATCATGACCTGAGCCAAAGGCAGATGCTTAACCAACTGAGCTACCCAGGCAACTCTAGATTTTTTTATTTTAAATGTGCAAGACAGGAGAAACATGTCACTTCCCCCACCAAGACATCGAATCTACACAGCTGCCTGGCTTGAGTCCCTGTGCCACGGATTTGACTTTCCTGAGACACCATCACATCCTAGTGACAGCCTAGTAATTTACCAACAAAAAAGAGGTGCTTATGGGCCCTGATGCTATGGCAGGTTGTGCTCTGTAATCTGGTGGTATAATCATTTAGCCTTAAGTAAAATACAGAAAGAATAGCCATCTTAAATGGATTCCTAACGATACATCATTTTTCTAGTCCCATACTCACTTTTAAAGTAACACAATATCCTTAAGGATAATTTCAAACTATTGCAGTCCCAACAGTATCATTATTCAAAGGAGAATAGTTTCTTCTTCAAAGCAATACTACCATATATATTCTAGACTTTTCAAAAAGTGGTCAGCTTTTCTGACGTTGGGGATATTCTCTCTCATAGATCTTTAGTAGCAGCTCTATTTGTATAGAATTTAAATGCATTATATCCTATCCCCTTTTAAAACCTGGCATATTATTCATCAAAGGCTCCTAGAAAGATCAAGGTAAAATGTTATAAGCCAAGATATTGATCTAGAGTAACTAAATTGTTTATTTATGCCATTCATACCTCATAGAAGTAAAATACCTCTAAAAACAGATTGTGCATGCATGGTAGAGAAAAACTGAACTTTTTTATATTTAGTCCCTTTCCATATTTTGTACTATACATACATCTAATAAAAATAGGGGTTTTTATAAAGTAAAGCTTGAGAAGAAAGAATTTTTAAAAGTCACATTTAAAATATATATATATTTGGTATAATAAGAGTCATTTCCAAATTAGCTTAATTAATTCATAATAAATAAATCATGTCTTCATTTATTTAAAGTCAAATTCTCAAATATCTTCATCTGAAGTGGTAAGCCAGAAGCCCAAGGATATTTCTGGCTGGCAATGTATTGGATTTCTACATCAATTTTTTTAAAAAGTGAATAAGCAGTTATTATGCTCAGTGGTAATACCAGCAGTTTAGCTATGACTTGTGACCAAGATCATCCCTTTATTGTATACATCCAAATAAATAAAAACTCAGATGAATTAAGGGTCTACGAATTCAGCCAGTACAGAACCTAGAAATCCAAGTATCCTGACTCCTCACTGATAAGTTTCTTCTGTACCTACTGGTATGGAGATATTGATGACAACAATATTGCTAATAATAAGAGTAATAATGGAAATGATAACAGCAGAATAGTTATCATGTATTGCTTACCTGATACATATAAGAAATTTCTCATATTCTCTCATTAATTTCATATCAACTATAAAAAAAGATCATTTTTTGCTTTATGAAATTCGGTTTAGACATTTGTAGTAAATTGATTCATTCTTCCCACTACACTACCTCACAGAGTAACATCCACTATTTGTGGAGTATCTACAGTGTGCCTAGAAATATAATATGCATTTTGAGTATTTTATTTTTATCCTTAAAGCATCTGTAGGAAAAAGGCATAATTGTACCCATTTTACGGATGAGGAAAGTGAGGCTCAGAGCATTCAAGCAAATTGCCCATGATAGAATAGAAAAAGCATTAAACTATACCGGGGGCATCTGGGTGGCTCAGTTGGTTGAGCCTGCAACTCTTGATTTCAGCTCAGGTCGTGATCTCAGGGTCATGGGATCAAGCCCCAGATCTGGCTCTGCACTCAGTGTGGAGTGCCCATCCCTCTCCCTGTGCTCCTCCCCCCTGACTCATGCTCTCTCTCTCAAATGAAGAAAGAAAATATTTTTAAAAAATAAATAAATAAACAAAAAAACTACCCCTTTCCATATAATAAATCCAAATAGATCTCAAATCTAAACAATAACACAAAATGATAAAAATTAAGATTAGGAAAATATGTGGATGATACTATGGTAAGAATTATATAACTTTTAATAAAATAAGAATTGTGGGAAACAAAGTGAAAGATTAACATCTGTTCTGACTAAAAACTAATTTTTCTGTGTGGCAAAAGATATAAAATTAAAATGCAATTGATGGGGGGGATATGAAACACATGAAGAAAAGTTTCCAGTTGCCTAAAGTATTTCTACAAATAACTATGAAAAGATAAACAACCTAAAAGAATGTGGGGCAAAACTTGTAAAATAGCAAATCAGAGGGAAAAAATATAAAGACCAATAAATATGAGGGGAAAATGCTTATATACAGTAGTGGGCTGATAAAGACAAATTGAAAGAGCACAATATCATTTCTGACTTAGAAGATTTGCAAAAACTGCTAATACCCAGTTCCTCTGACCACGCTGAGAAATGAGCTCCAGCTTCTTGCTGTTTGGAATGAACTGCTGCAGTTGTTTTAGAATGTGAAGTTGACAAAATCTACAAAAATATAAAACATAGCTTTTGACAAAAGAATCCCACTTCTGGAAATATAATACAGAAATAAAAGCACAGTATATTAAGATAATTGCACAAGAATGTTGGTCATAGGGGCGCCTGGATGGCTCAGTGGGTTAAAGCCGCTGCCTTCGGCTCAGGTCATGATCCCAGGGTCATGGGATCGAGCCCTGCATAGGGCTCTCTGCTCTGCGGACAGCCTGCTTCCTCCTCTCTCTCTCTGCCTGCCTCTCTGCCTGCTTGTGATCTCTGTCTATCAAATAAATAAATAAATAAATCTTAAAAAAAAAAAAAGAATGTTGGTCATAGCACAGTCACGAAAGATACATCTTAATCATCATCCACAAAGGAGTAATTGAATAATGTTTGGTATAATCATACTATACGATATTATGGTGGTAGTGACCTAGTGGTTGAATTTCCCTGAATCTCCATATACAAGCAGACAGAACGACTAAGTAGAAAAACCCCAAAGTCATGGAGAACATTTACAACAAAAGGAGGTATAACAAGATATTCCATGAACCCAAAAATTTTTTTTTTAAAGATTTTATTTATTTATTTGACAGACAGAGATCACAAATAGGCAGAGAGACAGGTAGAGAGAGAGAGGAGGAAGCAGGCTCCCTGCTGAGCAGAGAGCCTGATGCGGGGCTTGATCCCAGGACACCGGGATCATGACCTGAGCCGAAGACAGAGGCTTTAACCCACTGAGCCACCCAGGTGCCCCCCATGAACCCAAAATTTAAGTGGTTTAGAAAAAACCACAAGTAGCCATAAACCTGCATTGTATCCACATCTGTGTAGGAAGACATAGATGGAAACAATGACGTTTGTGATGACCTTGAGCCCAGCAAGACAAAACAAGCAACACGTATTCTCTGGAAAGTTCAGGGCACCAATTTGAGAACACAGCTGAACTGGAAGGGATCTGCCTTCTCTAATAGCAGACCAATTCCAGGAGCCTGCAGTTAGGTCAAAGAAGACTGGAGTAGTGCGAGCCCATTTGTACACTGGAAACCAACCAATCAGTGTTTCCTTCCAGGACAGAGCCCAGGGCTGAGAAGAAGCAGATGGGAGTGGAGTCAAGTATGAGCAAGGTAAAGACAATAACAAAGAAGAAAAGGCCCAGGTGAAAGTTAGGGACAAGAGCAAAAGAATCAGGAACTCTTGGAAAGATAAAATAAAAAGAGGAAGTCCTGGGAATTTGGGGGGATATATGCACTGAATGCACCATCTTCTCAGGGTCAGAAGAACTAATTTTACATTCGAAGTCACTATAAGAAGAAAAGAGAGTAAGAAGTAACATTCCTACAGAAAATGAAAGCATCCAGAAAGACATACCCACAAAATAGATCAAAACTGTAACACACTCCAGTTGATCTTAAACAACATTGCTTTAAACTGTCTGGGTCCACTAATATATGGATTTTTTTCCAATAAATATAGTACAATACTGTAACTGCATTTTCTTTTTTTTATGATTTTCTTAATAACATTCTTTTCTCTAACTCACTTTATTACAAAAACATAGTGATCCCGTATATAAGACACAAATATGTGTTAATCAGCTATGTTGTTAGTAAGGATCCTGGTTATTAATAGTTACATTTTTGTGGAGTCAAAGTTGTATGTGGATTTTTTTTTTTTTTTTTTTAGGATTCTATTTATTAGAGAGAGAGAGAGAGAACATTTGCTGGGGGACAGAAGCAGGGGAGGGGGAAGGAGAAGCAGACTCCCCACTGAGTGCAGAGCCTTACATGGGGCTCAGTCCCAGGGCCCCAAGATCATGACCTGAGCCAAAACCAAGAGTCAGATACTTCACTGACTGAGCCACCCAGGCACCGCTATATGTGGATTTTCAACTTTTGGGGGGGCAGTCGATGCCCCAACCCCCATGTTGTTTGTTCAGGGTCAACTGTATTTTTTTAAATTTTTTTGTAAACATATAATGTATTATTAGCCCCAGGGGTACAGGTCTGTGAATTGCCAGGTTTACACACTTCACAGCACTCATCATAGCACATACCCTCCCCAATGTCCATAACCCCACCACCTTCTCCCTACCCCCCTACCCCCAACAACCCTCAGTTTGTTTTATGAGATTAAGAGTCTCTTACAGTTTGTCTCCCTCCTGATCCCTTCTTGTTTCATTTATTCTTTTCCTACCCCCAAAACCGCCCACGTTGCATCTCCACTTCCTCATATCAGGGAGATCATATGATAGTTGTCTTTCTCCGACTGACTTATTTCGCTAAGCATAATACCCTCTAGTTCCATCCACGTTGTCGCAAATGGCAAGATTTCATTTCTTTTGATGGCTGCATAGTATTCCCTTGTATATATATATATATACATATATATATATGTATATACCACAGCTTCTTTATCTATTCATCTGTTGATGGACATCTAGGTTCTTTCCATAGTTTCGCTATTGTGGACATTGCTGCTATAAACATTTGGGTGCACGTGCCCCTTCAGATCACTACATTTGTATCTTTAGGGTAAATACCCAGTAGTGCAATTGCTGGGTCATAGGGTAGCTCTATTTTCAACTTTTTGAGGAACCTCCATGTTGTTTTCCAGAGTGGTTGCACCAGCTTGCACTCCCACCAACAGTGTAGGAGGGTTCCCTTTCTCCACATCCTCTCTAGCATCTGTCATTTCCTGACTTGTTGATTTTAGCCATTCTGAGTGGTGTGAGGTGGTATCTCATTGTGGTTTTGATTTGTATTTCCCTGATGCCCAGCGATGTGGAGCACTTTTTCATATGTCTGTTGGCCATCTGGATGTCTTCTTTGCAGAAATATCTGTTCATGTCCTCTGCCCATTTCTTGATTGGATTATTTGTTCTTTGGGTGTTGAGTTTGCTAAGCTCTTTATAGATTTTGGATACTAGCCCTTTATCTGATATGTCCTTTGCAAATATCTTCTCCCATTCTGTCAGTTGTCTTTTGGTTTTGTTAACTGTTTCCTTTGCTGTGCAAAAGCTTTTGATCTTGATGAAGTCCCAATAGTTCACTTTTGCCCTTGCTTCCCTTGCCTTTGGCAATGTTCCTAGGAAGAAGCTGCTGTGGCTGAGGTGGAAGAGGTTGCTGCCTGTGCCCTCCTCAAGGATTCTGATTGATTTCCTTTCTCACTTTGAGGTCCTTCATCCATTTTGAGTCTATTTTCGTGTGTGGTATAAGGAAATGGCCCAGTTTCATTTGCATGTGGCTGTCCAATTTTCCCAACACCATTTGTGGAAGAGACTCTCTTATTTCCATTGGACATTCTTTCCTGCTTTGTCGAAGATTAGTTGACCATAGAGTTGAGGGTCTATTGGGTCAACTGTATTTTAAGAGGCACTAAATTAGGGATTCCTGAGTGGCTCAACCCATTGAGCATCTGCCTGCGGCTCAGGTCATGATCCCAGAGTCCTGGGATGGAGTCCCACATCGCATCTGGCTTTTTGCTCAGCAGGGAGCCTTTTCTCCCTCTGCCTGCTGCTCTCCCTGCTTGTGCTCACTCTAACAAATAAATAAATAAAAATCTTTAAAAAATAAAATAAAATGCGCTAAATGACATTAATAACATGTTATAAGATATGAAAGAAGATATATCTGAATTTCAAAACCTTAAAAATGATGTCACAAAACTCAAGAAAGAATTAGATGTAAAAGAAAAATCACTTCACCAATGAAGATTAGACTAGAAGGAATACAGGAGCAAGTGAATGAGACATTTCATACACTAAGGAAAATAGAATCTAAAGAGGAGGGATATTTTTAAAATCAAAAAGAAATGAAGAGGTAAAAAGGATTTAAGAGACACTGATAAATATTTTGGACAAAGATTGTACATATAGATAATAGAAGCCTCCAAAGAAGAAAATGAAAGCAAAGAACGAGAATGAATAATACAAATAATAATTAAAGAAAACTTTAATCAAACAAAAAGATGTTTCAAAATTATATACCGCATATCTGAGATTGACCCAAAACAATTACTAAGACATAGTCTAGTAAAATTACAGGACTCTGATTTCAAACAAAACAAAATAAAACAAAGCTCCTTGGACTTCTAGACAGAAGAGCAAATGACTTAGAATCTAAGAATGAAAATTGATGAATCACTAAATTCTACTCCTGAAATCAATATTACACTATATGTTAACTAACTAGAATTTAAATAAAAATTTGGAAAAAAGAAAATTAAATTTTCATCAGACTCTTTAACAATAGTTTATGACAAAGGAAAGTTGAATGATGTTATTATATTCAAGGAGGTAAAATGTGAACAAAGATTTTATACCCCCATAAACTGACTTTCACATAAAAGGCACAAACTATTATAAATGTGAATGAATATAGGAAACATCATTTCCATGAGCCCATCCTGAGGAATCAACTAGACAATGAGCTTTGGACAACCCCAATGACCAGAAATAAGAACTAGTAGTGAATAGGTGTATAGATTCATTTCTGGACTCTCTATTCCATCCCATTGGTCTACATGTCTGTCCTTAGGTCAGTGCCAATTATTGTGGCTTTGACTATTGTGGCTTTGCAGTCTAAGTTTTGAGATCAGGAAGTATGAGTCCTCCTGCTTTGTTCTTTTACCAGGATTGCTTTGGAAATTATGATGTATCAATGTATTTTTCTTTGTGTTTTTCCCCCCTTGGAATTCTTTGAGCTTTCTTGGATTCTAACAGCTGACTAGTGGGAGTTCCAGGAATAAATAGATAAAAGTAAGGCAATTACTAATGAAATAATTCAAGATATGGTCCCAAAACTGAAAGACATGATTCTGTACATTGAGAGGGCCCACTCAGTACCCACCACAATTGATGGAGAAATATCCATATAGGGAACATCATGGTAAAATGTTAGCTCATTTGGGCCAAGATCCTAAAGGGCTTTCAAAAGAGGGTGAGAAAAAACAGTTTATAAGGAAAGGCTCATGAATGAGAAAGGCATCTATTTTCCCAGACTCTAGCATATATGGAGACTAAGAGACAAGGAGCAAAGCCTGAAAACATTGGAAAAAAGAAAGAATGCAGGCTAGAATCCTGAATGCAAGCACACTCTCCCTTAACAGTGTGGTAGAACATAGACATTTCCAACAATGCCAGGTGGCCAGCTTGTCCAGGAAAGCACTGGAAGATGTTTTCCACCAAAAGGAGGGAATAAAACAAGGAAGAGGAAACAGAGACTCCACCACAGTGGAGATAATGATATCTCCACTGAGATAATGAAGGGCACCCCACAGTGATAGGGAAGAGAGATCCCAGGACAGCAGGGGGCTTGGCAGCCATAGATTGCAATAAGAGAACAGAGGCTTCAAGGCTAATGCTTTAAGGGCAGGAAGGAAACCAACAGGTTACCTGAGGTCTACAAATGTATCAACAGGCTCAATTCACATAAGCAACTTTTTGGAAATATGGATGCAAATACCGTAAGATCCAACTGGAAGAACTGAAAGTGATTGCCTCTGTAGAGGGAGAATCTGGGGTGGGGGGATTAAGGTGGGTTAGGGGTTTGCTCTTTTTCTTTATAAGCCATCTAGAACTGTTTAACCTAGTTCTGTAGAATTTTGATGAAGAATAATCTTTTTACATGAAAAAAATGTAGTGGCAAGCATTAAATATACAGTCATTTATAAGAGACTAAATGAGGGCTAAAGCAGGGGAGAACATGTAGGTTAAATGCTCTACGGTGTAAAAATAGCACAACTACTTTAAATGAGAAAAGAATAGAGAGTGAATACACAAAAAATAAAAGGAATTGTTAACTTTTCAATAATGACATGGGTATGGTATTATTAGTATGCCATTCTGAGATGGTTGTGCATATATTACAGAAGAAACAAATGAATAATTGTAGACTATCCCACTTCTATCATCTCCTTTGCTCCCTGAGAACCAGGATTCTTAGTATGGAATCAAAGTATAAGTATCAATATAATATAGAATAGTCTCAATTTTAGTTGGACATATTCACTAGATCTGCCCACCAAAAGACCTAGTTGTGCCCACTGAACAATGACCAACTCAGTAGCAATGACAACGAAGCTTCCTGGGGCCCAGACAGCATTCTTGAGATACCATTTCCCACTAAAAGAAGGACTTTTAGAAAAAAATACTGATTCCAGGACTAAGCAGGAAAGGTAGAAGATGAGTTTGGAATACTTTGACATAACCTGATATCAAGGAAGTTATCAGACTACTCGTTTCATGTCAAAAGGATTCAGGAGCCAACCTAAGAGGCTCCTACCAGTTAAAGATCAGTGAGTTCAAATTTGAAGTGAACTTGAAACCATCAAACATTTTTTTAAAGATTTTATTTATTTATCTGACAGAGAGAGAAAGATCACAAGTAGGCAGAGAAGCAGGCAGAGAGAGAGGAGGAAGCAGGCTCCCCGCTAAGCAGAGAGCCCGATGCAGGGCTCGATCCCAGGACCCTGGGATCATGACCTGAGCCGAAGGCAGAGGCTTTAACCCACTGAGCCACCCAGGCGCCCCCCATCAAATATTTTTAAATTTTGAATTCATTTTGGTATTTTTAAAAGCTAATTGATCGCTTTCAATAGGTAAGAGGGAACAGATTTATTATCTTGAAAATAAGAAGGAAAAAAAAACAAACATTTATTCTGCCATTCCTATATGACCTAAACCACTGAGTAACCATACAATGTGAGAGGAAGCATTTATTTATTAAAAATGTTCCAACTAGTGACTGCAAAGTAGTGATGGAATTAGAATACACCGTTTTATAACTCCCAGTGAATTAATGGATCTAGGCGTTTAGCACCAATGACTCCTAACAACATAAAAAGAGAAACAAAGCAGATATAATGTGTCTCCTGATAAAAGAATACATGACTCTAGTCTTGCCAAAGGGATTGCTCCTGGACCTAGCTTACAATTTTCAGGAAATACAAAAGACGGAGGAACATGCTAAATCCTACCATGAGTATGAAATCAGCAAATCCAGACTGTGGGAAGGTTTACAGGTCAAACAACCCAGATTCTTACCAAAAAAATTGTAGTTTAAAAACTATAGGAGGGAGGCCTATATGTTAAAAGTGAATTGAAAGATATATTGACATTTTTTTCTAAGATTTTATTTATTTATTTGACAGACAAAGATCACAAGTAGGCAGAGAGGCAGGCAGAGAGAGAGAGAGGGGGAAGCAGGCTCCCTGCTGAGCAGAGAGCCCAATGCAGGGCTCAATCCCAGGACCCTGAGATCATGACCTGAGCCGAAGGCAGAGGCTTTAACCCACTGAGCCACCCAGGTGCCCCTATATTGAAATTTTTAAATGGGTATAACTAAACTGTAAGGTCCAAGGATGCACAGAAGTAAAAAAAAAAAAACAGGAAATTCCTTATGAAAATTCTTCATAATTATTTATATAATAATTTATAGTTTATAAAAATTTATAATTCCTATAAAGAATTATTCTTTACAAAGATAAAACTCAGAGTAGCGGCTACTCTGAAGAAACAGTCAAAAACTGCAATTATTTTCAGTATTTGCTCTAAGCTTACTTGAAGTTTAATCTTAAACAACTAGGGATGATGGGGATTATGGCTAGGATGGGGCATATAGAGGGGTTTCTGGGGTGCCTGGAAAAATCAGTCTTTCTTGACCTGGGTGGTGGTTACAAGGATGTTTGCCTGATTATAATTCACTAAGTTATACATTCACTTTGTGTGGTTTTCTGTATCCGTATATAATAAAAACAAAAGGTTAAAAGAGAATGAAGAACAAGAATCCTGTTAAGAAAGAAGTCTAATACAGAAGGTTAAGTGGGAAAAAAACAGAATGCAGAATTATATTTACTCTATGGTCCAATTTTTTATGAAAAGTAGGGAAGCGGGCATATATACCCTCTGAACAGTCACCCAAGTTTAGTAGTTATTACCTTAACAGGGATTGATATTTTATCATTTCTTTGTAATGTCTGACATACTGATTAATTGGGGAAAATCTAATAAATGATATATACATTGATACATATATATGTACACATACACACATGCAAATACAGTTTTACTTTTTACTTTGAAATTATTTCACATTGACAAAAGAGTTCTTTGTAAAATATAAAGAAATCCTGTATATCCTTGACCCAGATTCATATTCATATTCCTTTTGGCTCATTTGCTCACTTTCTCTATTTGATAATTAGTTATAAATTATCATGTCCCTTTACCTGTGAAAGCACTTCCAACTATTTCCTAAAAATCAATATATATATACATATTTAATTTTTTTATATGGAATGATATATAAGTATTAGTCTTGAAAACATGTAGGGATTTTATGTCAAATTAGATAAAGTATGTGAAAATGCTATTTTAAGCTGCAAAGAATCATTATTAAAAAAATGGATGTCTTGGGGCACCTGGGTGTCTCAGTGGGTTAAGCCTCTGCCTTCATCTCAGGTCATGATCTCAGGGTCCTGAGATCAAGCACCACATACGGTTCTCTGCTCAGCAGGGAGCCTGCTTTCTCTCTCTCTCTCTCTCTCTCTGCCTGTCTCTCTGCCTACTTATGA
>RCUC01172698.1:0-13846 GCA_003697995.1 Taxidea taxus jeffersonii
GGCCAGCACTTCTTAGCTTGACCCATGCTAGCAACGCTTGTCATCATGTTGGCTTCCGGAGGTGAGCCCATGGCTCCCTGTCCTCTCCTGCCCACCCAGCATGGCTGGCCTGTGGATCTAGCCATCTGGCTTGCCAAACGCCCCTAGTCCCACATGCCGGGGAGGCATGTGCCTCATGGGCCGGGGCCAGTCTTGCAGACATGGCTGCTGGACAAGGCCATAAAAAAAGTGCCCACCTTCTCTGGCTTGGGACAGAGTGCTGGCAGAGGGGCAGTGCTGTCTGGGCCCGTGTGCTCCCCACAGAGCAGCTGGCCCACTGCCCTCAAGGACTCCTGCCCAGGGCCTGCCCACCAGTCACACAGCCAAGCCCAGCCCTCGCCCAGCCCACCCCAGGCTGGCCATGACGGCTGAGTTCTCCTTCACCTCCTCCCCGAGGGCTGGGTGAGTGGCTGTAGAGTGCCAGGCCCGTACCAGGCTCGGGGTGAATCTGCCATGAGCGAGGCAGACTTAGTCCCTGTGCTATGCAGCTGACAGCCAGCAGAAAGGGGTCAGGTTAAGAAACAATACTTTCTATTAATTTTACCCATTTGTCTATGGGCTTTCCCACGAGGTTCTACCACCTTCCCTGAGGCTCCAAGGAGGCTCTGGGCCTTGGTCCAATGAAAAGGAAACTTTCCTTTCATACAGTTAATAAACCATTGAAACATTTTGGGAGGGAGTCTACCCTCTTGGGCTGCTATAAATTCTCGCAGCATCCCGCACGGATGTTGGCTGCTCACAGAGGCTGCTCCTCTGGGTGGCTGGCCCTTTCTGAGGGAGCTGACCTGGGCTGCAGGGGCTCTGAACTCTGGAATACAGGCCTGAGCCTGAAAAGGAGCACTGTACCCCAAGAGGCAGAGCCGGGCTGAAGGGAACAGTCACACTCTCCCTGCGCTGGCCAGAAGCCGCTGAGGGGTCCGTACCTCGTAAAAGGGGCGGGGGAAACAGCCCCTGGCTGGCCCATAGCAGCATTCCTGGAAGTTTCCACTGGCTGCTGTGAAACGCTCGCTGAGCCAAGCTCCAAAATCCTTCCCCATCCCGACTTTTTCCGATGGCCCTGGACTCCAGGTCACAGTGGGGGAGCCAGCCTGCTCTTCCTCTGTGCCCACCCCCTCCCCGCCCTTTTTAACTTTCCACGGGGACCAAATCCACAAATGTGGAGGCAGTGGGTGCGGGGCGAGTGTCAAAACCGGGGGGTGTTACGCATTTCATGAGGCCTCCACTTAGTTCCATGGGGGGCTCAGTAGAAATATGGCCATTTGTCCATATTACACTTCCTTAAACATAACTGCACACCCATCTTTCCCTTGCAGCCCCTGGAAGGAGGGTGCCGGCTGGTTGTGGGCCCTCCCCTGGGGACCTCTGAGGACGTGCTTCGTGGCCTGTTGTAGACAGACAGGCTTCAAGTCCACTAACTCCTCAAAATCTGCAGCTCCTCCTCCTCCCTGCCATTCTCCCGCCTCTCCCCTTTTCCAGCTGCGACCGACTCTGGAAGAGTTACCATCTCTGTTTGGTCTCTACTTCTAGCACCCAACGGCTCTACCCAGATGCTGAGTGACAGTCACCGTCCGGGGATGAAGTCCACCAGGCTCTTCGCACTTGTATTTGATCCCACCCGACCCCCATCTGAGCCGGAAGGATGGGCCAGGGAGAGGAGGACAATTTTTGGATTATCTGTACATTAGAATGTCATCCGGTGTTCTCTACTCCACAAGTTTTCCTTAATAATCCTAGTCTAATAAAGCATGGGGTGTCATTTTCATGGAAAATGGTGTCTCTCAAGGTCAAGTGAAACCTAGAAGTCCCAATGTCTGATTTTGCTGATGTGCCTTCCCTCCGCCATGGAAAAAGATCTCCCCTGTGACCAAATGGGTGCCTTTGGGGCACGCAAGGAACAGAGGTCAAACATGCTCAGGGCTGGCAGTACAGACAGCAAGAGGGCGGGTGGGCCACCTGCAGGGACTCAGCCCAGGCCACCACGGTGCCACCAAGCCTCCCAGCTGCTGGAGCCTCTGGCAGAAGGGGAAAGCACTGGGGATAGCACATGGGTGGGTAAGGGCGTCCCCAGCAAGGACCGGTTCCAGGCCGTACTGCATGGCCTTGTTCACATGTCAGGCATACTGCAAGTCTCAGTAAATACGTGCTGCCTCAGCATTCAGAGGGCAGAGGCTGTAGTCCATTCCTCTGGCTGCCTGGGGCCATGCCAAGCAGGCTGCTCACCCAGCCTTGCACTCTGGGTCCTGCCACATGATGCCCAGAGATGAGGCCCACCTGCCCCGGAGGGTGGGGAGGCACATTACTGAACCTAACAGCCCCACAGTCTTCTAGACACTGTCACCTCCACCCCCAACCCACTTCTCACCCTCCTTCCACTCAGGGCAAATGAGGGCTGGCCTTGCAAGCAGCCCCGGGGCCCACAGGCCCCTCCCCTTTCTCTGTACAGAGGAGTGGTGGGCCGGAGGTCTGGTCCCAGCCTCTCCCTCTTATAAGTGCCATAGCTTGTTAAGTCCCCAAGGAGGTCTGGTGGCAGATGCCAATGAGGGAAGCAGCCCTGACTGACCCAGCTGTCTGCAGGGCAAAGGGAAAGTGGAGAAACGGCTAAGGAGGCCAGGGTTCTGGCTGCTGGGCAGACCTGTCTGGGCAAGGTGACCCATCTCCTAGGCCTCCTGCATGCTGGGGTCCAAACTCCTCCCAAAAGGTCCCTCCTGTCTGTGGATCGTGGAGAAACCAGGCAACTCATTCCCTCTCCCTGGGCCTTGTGCCATCTGGGCAGCTTACTCTTGAGTCCCCGCTGTAAATGGAGTGAGGAGCCCAGACTCAAAGGGAGACTGGTGGGAAGACCCAGGACAGGCTCAGGGGAGCGGGGGAGGGGGTGGTAGCGGTCATCCTCATGATTTCTGACACGCTCCGCTCCAGGGGCCGCTCTTGGCAGCTGCTCCCGAGAGCTCATGATACGGCAAGCACTCCTCAAAAACCCTTCGGGGTGGGAGACTTCGTCATCCCCATTCTTCACATCAGGAAACCAAGGCACGGTGCTATTAAGCAACTTGCCTGAAGTCGCACAGCTTATAAATGACAAGCCAGGGCCGTGAACTGAGGGGGCCCAGCTTCAGAGTTTGGGCTAAAGCACCAGGAGCTGCACCTTTGCTCTGTCCCCATGGTGAACGAACAAGGTGAGGCCTGGCCTTCCTCCTCCCCCTGCTCCAGCCATGCCTGAAGGTTACCAGCCATGTAACCCCAGGAGGCCTGTGTGTCCCCCACCCAAAGCCCAAACTTAGGCTAAGTAGAACCTCGTGGATCTCTGTTCTTATCTACCAGAAGACACCTCTGTCCTGTCCAGGTTACCCGGCCCAGTGGCTCCAGATTAAATGAGCAGAAGCAATGGGAACGAACAACCCCCCCATGTCACCCAGCAGCTCCTCAGACCATCAGGCCACCCTCAGAGGTGGCTCCCAGGCCTCAGATGCCCCCAAACCCCACAAAGCAGTCCCTCACCTGACTGGACACTTAGGTTTGGAATTATCACGAAAGTCACAATTTTGGCTACAAAAAGGCAATGTTATATGGACAAGAGGGATGAGAAACCACTCGAAAACTTGAATTTCAGACTCTTTTTTTCACTGGGGGCCGTGTCACTCAGCATAAGCGATCAATTCCCAAACACGCCATGGAACTCACCCCATTCCCTGCTCATGCCCCACCCCTCACAACACGGGGCTTGACTACTGTCTCCCTGAACCACAGTGACAGGAAGCACAATTCAGACCTCATTGGGGCGCCTGGGTGGCTCAGTGGTTTAAGCCTCTGCCTTCGGCTCAGGTCATGATCTCAGGGTCCTGGGATCAATCTCTGCATCGGGCTCTCTGCTCAGCGGGGAGCCTGCTTCCCCCACCCCTCTGTCTGCCTGTCTACTTTGATCTCTGTCAAATAAATAAATAAAATCTTTAAAAAAAAAATTCAAACCCCACGCCTGGACACAGTCACCCCTCATCTAACACTGTCTACTTCCAAGGTCACAGCCTTCACCTGCCAGCCATGGGGGAGCTTCATGGGGGACGAGGTCACAGGAGACCCAGAAGTTTCATCATCAAAGTCACACCCAGTTATCAGGTCACCTTGGAGGGCTTGGAGGGTTTCTGAACCACCTTCTTCTGCTGCTGTCACTGGTGATTTCCAGGAAGCCATAGCCCTGGTCATAGGAAATAGTGCCCTTAGGAACATTCCTGCTTGCTGCTGAACGTATTCTGTTGTTTCTCTAGACTGAGGCCTGGCACACTCAGCTTCCTGCCCACTTCTGTAAATAAGGTTTTATTGCCATGCCCACCTGTTTACATACTGTCTATGGATGCTTTCTGGCAAGGATGGGGTTGTATGGTTGTGACAGGGACTCTCTGGCCCACAAAGCCTGATAGGTACTGTTAAGAAAGTTTGCAGACCCTTGCCCCAGACTCTATTCACACACTCATCCTCGGCACGTGACCCCTGGGCTGGCCTATGTCACCGAGGTTGACAAGAGCACACACAGACTCGACAGGACCCATGGGGTGCACACCCCATCCAGAGGCCAAGTACTAAGCTTGGACAGAGCAGGAGGGTATGCTGGGAAGAACCGAGGGGTCTGGGCGGGTGAAGGGAGGGGTGAGCAAAGGCTAAGAAGGACTTCACCAGGCAAGCAGGCGAGGAGGGTGCTGGGGCCAAAGGATCAGTGAGCACGGAGGCCAGAAGTGGCAGGGAAAGAAATGAACAGGAGGGACAGAGCAAAGGAGGGCCTTGTGCAGGAATGAGGAAGGGCCTCATGGAAGCAGGAGATGGGGTAAGGGGCTGCCGGCCATGCCAGGTGGCCTTGCCTTCAGCCTTAGAGCACAGGATGGTGTTGGTGGTCCTAGGCTGAGTGGGGAGCAGACCCCTCTGGCTGCCACACGGGGATGTTCTGGGGAAGGCCTGCATGGCCTTGGTTAGGCGTGTTAAGAGGCCTAACCAGACATACCCACGAGGTATGAACCGCCAGCACCCGGCGGTAAGTCAAGTGGTGGAAGGGAGAAGGGACAGGATGGCACCACAAGAGAGGTGAGAATGGGCTCCAGAGAGGACAGGTTAAGTGTGAGGCCCCTCTGAGGGCCCGGTGGGGGACCAGAGCCAGCAGCAAGGCTATTTTGCTTTGCTGACACCATCTTCACTGCTGGGGGCAGAGTGGGGGACACAAGGGGGGAGAGCAATGGACCCATAAGCCCCTGGGTCTCAGACAGAATCAGGGGCACGAGGATGTCAGGGACACCGCTGAAGCCCCCTGGAAAGCAGCCTGGCCCCTCGGTGGTTGACAAAGAAAGGACAGCCCAGCACAGGGGACCAGACAGGGAGGAGGATGATAGAGGTGTTGGGGACCGAAACCAAGAGCACGAGGGAGGCCAGCTGCAGCTGGGGCAGGGAACTGTTTCCAGCCTGACTTGGCTGCCTGAGCTCTCCAGAGGAAAATCCTCCCGAGAGAGGCTGAACAAGGGCATCTTACTCGAACCGTCATTTTCCTGCTCAGGGGACAGCAGACACTGATCTGTCCCCTGTCAAGTCAACATTAACAGGCGAGCGGCTTCTCTCACTCACAGTTCAAGACGTGTAAGACGGTTCATGTAACACCCTGAAGGGCCTTCTAAGTGGGGTCTAAAAATAACCGGTTTTAAAGTGACAGGCTTGTATTTTTAGTCCCCTAAGAACCTGAGTGATGCTCAAAGAAGCCGCACCAAAATGCCAGTCCTCAGCCACATGTCTGGCACCCAGGGCCCCCAACTCCAAGTGGGAGACAACACAGCACGGGGGACATTTCCACAGACACCATGGTTCCGTACCTGACGGCCTTAAACGCCTTCTACCAACAAGCACCCAGGTCTCCGATGCCTGCCTGAGGCCGTGGGGCTCTGGCAGCTGGAACAGCAGAGCCCAGCTCCCCACACTGTCCCCATGCCCCCCAAGGGCTCAGATGGGCCAGTCTCGGTGTCCTGTGAGGGACAGCGCCTGGGGTGTGCATCTCCACTGACTTCTGAGGTGGCCCAGGGGACAGCCCCGACTCCCGGTGTGTGACAGGGACTCAGGAATCGGTAGTGCTGTCAGAGGCCAAAGTGGGTTTGCAGGGCGTCTGCCCGAGCAGGCTGGTGCCAAGGCTGGGGAGCCAGGATGCTCCCACGGGCTCTGCACAGGCATTGTGTGGAGGTGAGAGTCCAGTTCTCCCTGAGAGGACTCCCCACCCTTGGAGGCCCCGCTTGCCTCATAAAGCAGTGTACAGTCCTCTGGGGACCACTCTCTCCCTACCAGTTCTGCCATCGTGCTCTCCCTGGGCTTGGTGGGCTTCTCCTCTGTCTCTTCTGCCTACTTCCTGGCCCCGCACTTCCTCACGGCATGACCTCCCCTTTTTCCAGCCCTGCTGGATTCTTATTTCTCCCCAGACTGGTTTCCTATTGAGGCGGGCTTGTCTTGCATTTTTTTCCTCAGCTCCTTCCCCTAGTCCTTGTTTCTACCTGCTTTCAGGTCATTTTTCATCCCCTTTTCACTTGTGTTTGGGGACAGGACAAGAAAAGGAGCAGGATGTGTTCACACAGAGTGAGCTCCAAGTGAAGTCCAGGACCCTCACATGGCTGACCTACTCTGGGGCTGACAGACCTGTTAGGAGACCTCCAACTCTGACCAGGGCTTGGGAGGCCTTTGTGAGGAGACAACACAAGACGGGCTGAAAGAAATGCATTCCAAACCCCAGGTACAGCAGGTACAATGGCCCTGAGGCACAGAAGAATACGGTGCACTTGGAACTATCAAGGAGCTGTGTGGTTCATCTGGAGTGGTTGAACAAGGAAGAGAGTGTGGTGGCCACGAGGAAGGTGGAGGAGGGGCCACAGGGCCTTCAGCCACAAGGGGACAGGAACAGGGAAGCCTCCACTCCCTGGCACTGCCTTATCATACTCACAGGTCTGAGCAAGTTTCAGAGTGGCCAATTTTCAGAGCTGATTGCAGAGCGAGTCTGGGGGAAGAGGCTCAGCCCGGGAACTAACAGTGGCCAAGTGGTGCCTCAGCTGGAGGTGAGATGAAGGGAGTGAACTGGCACTTCAGAACACAGACCCAGGGCAGACCCTCCGAGCCTTCTGCAGGGTGCCTTCTGCAGCTGCTCCTCTGCCCAGAGTGCGGCTGCTACCTCCACCTTTGCTGAAAGCCTCTCTCCTATATAGCCTGCGGGCAAATGTAGCAGCAAAACTGGAGCCCAACTTCCACAAAGCCCTGAGGGCACCACAGTACACCAATAGGGCCCTCCCGACACCCCCACATCTGTCAGGTCCGTCACCTGCCGTCAGCAAGAGACTGGCTCGTGGGGGCTTCTAGGCACTGGTGTGGCCACCGGTCCTGTCTGGGCTGGCTTCTGGAGAAGCAGCTCGGCCACAACTAACAGTGAGTAACATTTTGGAAGGCGGGAGAAAGACGGAGAGAGACCAGCCAGCTGTTCTATGTGCACTTCTCAGCTACCCAGCCAGTTCCTTACAGAACGCTCCTGCATATGGAGGCCGTGCCCCAGCTTTTCCCACAGCACCCCCCGACCCCATCCGAGGCTTCTCTCCTACGGCCCCCCACCCCAGCCAGGGCACTTTTCCACGTCAGCCTCCTGCTCTCAGTAGAGCCCTGGGTGCAGCATGGTGCCCCTCCAAGGCCTCCCCAGACCGTGGAAGACAGGTGGCCCAGAAGTGACACCCCCCCACCCCCTGCAAGCACTCTGCCAGGCTCGGGGCACAGTGGTGAGGGGAACTAAACTTGCCCTAGGACAGCAGTGTAGCTGGAAGCCAGGAGACGGAGCCACCAGCCTCTGAAGGGGGCAAGACAGGCAGTGAAGCAAGAGGGCAAAGTAGTTGGGGTGGTGGGTGCCACTTGAGCAGCTGCTTGCCAGGACCACCGAGTGGGGAGAAAGTTGGAGGGAGGGAGGTGAAGTATGCAGGGCGGAGGCAGCCCCTGGCAAAGGCCCAAAGGCTGGGAGAGGGCAGGGGGAGTGGTGAGCACAGGGGGGTGGAGAGCGGGGGAGGGCTGCAGGAAGGGCTGACAGGGTGCAGGAAACCAATCCCGTGACTGGACCGTGCTGCCCACGACCCCTCTGGCTGCTGAATCAGGCTGGGCAGCGCCCTCACCTCAGGGCTCTGCTCAAGGAGTGCCCTCACCGGATCGAGGCAGGCTACCCCTGCCCAGGGCCACGCCGCCTGCTGCCTTAGCTTCCCCCAGACTCCTGGGTCACCCTTCACCTCCATGCTGCTTCTCCCATGTTGCTTTCCTGTGCAGGAGCTCAGGGCTAAAGGCTGGACTCCAGGCCGCGCTGCCTGTTACCACGGCTCTCTTTGACCAAGGCCCCACTCCAGCCCTCTTCCCCCTGAAGACCTCCTGGTCCCATCCCACACTCAGTGCCTGTCCTTCTCCTCTCCCAGGATGTCCTGGCCACAGCACAGGGGCAGGCCCTTGGAAAATGCTGTCATGGTAACCTCCGGTCCCTTCATCCTGTATGGTAAGAGCACAGGCTCCAGGGCTGCCCTTCCTGGGTTCAGATCTGAACTTGACTCCTAGCTTGCTGAGCAGCTTTGGGCAAGCTACCAGACTCAAGGTTTCAGATTCCTCATGTGTACAATGCATCTTTCCGGGCTCCACTGTAATACCATACTAATAGCTCATATTTATGTGGCCCTTGCTCTGGTCATGGGGGTGTACTATGGGCAACACAGCTCCCCACCTCACAGGGGCCACGGTGGAGCTCTGGGCTGCAGGGGCCCTCGTGCACAGATGGGGCTTGATGGGGCCCCGAAGAAGGCAGCCCCTGAAGAAGGTGAGGCCTGGTAGGGACTGAGCCATCAGGGCACGTGGTGGTCTGGCTGCTCCTTAAAGTTCTCTTGTGACGGAGAGTTCCTTTTAATCACTTCCAGGCTTGTGGTTGCTTTGGGCTCCTCCAGGCGGTCTCCCACAGGGGCGGGGGCATCCCAGCCCCCACCCCCTATCCCAGAAGCCAGATTACTGGTGGTAGTGTCCCAGGCGTCCTGGGGCTTTGGGAGAGGGCACAGCTGCCCAACCGCACCACTGGGGATCCTGGTGCCAGGCTGCGGGAAACATCCTGGCATTGGCCATTGGCTCAAGGCCCCTGTCTTGACTGTGCCGCACAGAATGTTGAACTTTCCTTTGGTTTCATAGCAAAGATGGAAAAATGTGGAATTAATCTCCCCCATAGCATGGTTTTGACTTCACTCAGATTTTAAAGATCTAAAACAGATGCAAGAAAAGGGGAATCTCTTTGCTGTGGGGTCTTGTGAGCTATCAAAACAAAGTGGGTTTGCCAGGCTCAGCGCCCGCACAGCTCTGCCTCATCTCCTGCCAGTTCCAGCTTTGTCTACTGGTGTACGTCTGTGTGAGCACACGCACATGCGTGTGCACACACAAAGCCCTGTCTTGGGGATGGTGCCCTGGCCAGCCAGTTGCCCTATGTCTGCGGGGTGAACAGGGGCTGGAAGGGCCGGCACACCTTCCTGAGAACGGGGCTGCTGATCTGAGCCCTGCCCTTTCCACCAGCCAGGGCTCTGGCTCTCTGTCCCAGCCTCTGTCCAGCATGTCCCCATGGTCTGTGGCACAGGGGCCTTCAAGTTGAAGGGGCAGATGCTGGCCCTCGACAGCCTGTTGACCCCCATCAGTCTAAACGCCAGCTTCATGAGGACAGGGGTTTTTGTCAGTTCTTGCTCACCGCTGTCCTCCTGTTTCTAGGCACAGCTTCTGGCACACAGTAGGTGCCACACGGGGCGCTGGATGGACAAATGCCAGGCCCTGAGCACCACGGAGATGCAGAGAATTTGGGACCTGCGCCAGCCAGCCCAGGTCCCCGTGAGCCCGACTGGCTGGTGAGGAACTCGCTCCCCTCCCCCTAACTTGGGCCTTGGACCTGGGAGGCTAGAGGGGACAGTGGGGGTGGGGTTGGAGGGTAGGTAGGCCTGAGGGGCCCCTCAGCTGGCCTTGGCCCCAGCAGGATGTGGGGGTGCACAGAGTGGGCTGGGAGACCAGGATGCAGCCCACTTCCTCCCCTTCCCACCTTAGACCTCATTTGATGAAGGCTAACAGCTCTGAGCCCTGGACTACAGAGGGGAAGAAGGAGACTCCCTCTCATGCTGATGTCTGATTGACTTACTTATCTAGGATCACACACAGTTGATACTGTGTGTTTTTGATGAAATTCCTTCCAATCTCTCCAGGCTCAGCAACTGTCTTTTTAACCAACCCTTTTCACCCCCCAGTTTGCTGCTAACAACATAAAATGAGCCTTTGTCCCTCGAGCCCATAGGTCCATGTTTCTGTTTCACATTATCTCAGGGATATAGGATTTCTCTGACGTTTCTGCATCCCCCAACCCCCACCTCTACGGAGGATTAGCTCTCCTTGGGAAGTACATGAAACACTATTTTCTATTGGTGGATTAGCCATGGGATTAAGGAATCTTGGCTAATTTACCTTCCTTGTGGCTTAAAAGCAGCTCCTTTTAAATGAACACAGGCTTTTCTATCTTACTACTTACCCACAAAAGAGAAGCTATTAAAAGTGGGTCCACTCACGACCATCCATAAAACCAAATGCTCCTGGGACCCATGGGGGGCTACCTGCACCAGGACAGAAGATCTGAGCTGCGTATCCCACCCACACTGGCCTGAGTGCAAGGTCATCTCTTTGTCAGCTCTGGGCAGGCCACCAGGGAGGCAAGGGTTTAATGGGGACAGCCCCAAAGGTGCAGGATGCCAGTCACTGCTGGGCCAGAGGCTCTGCTGTACCCTGACCCCGCGGTGAGTCCACACAGGGCCGAGCATGGGGCGTGAACCTTGGCTTTGACCACCTTCTGCATTCTGTGTCTTCAGAAATTGACTTTTTCAACAATCCATAAACGAACGTGGTAGTTAATTTACCACAACCCGATAAAACACAATCATCCCAAGTCAGGCTGTCAACTAGTTTGTTGAAGGCCTCAGGACAGCCTGGCAGGTCAGGCTAAGCCCCAGCCCAACAGGACCAGCTCAGGCAAGAAGGGCTCACAGGATTTCCCTGCCCTGCTGAGGACCCACTGACCCATGGAAACCCAGCTCTGGGAAGAAGGGCTCACAGGATTTCTCTGCCCTGCCGAGGACCCACTGATCCATGGTAGGAAACCTAGCCTCTCATCTTGGATGGTTTTTTGGAGCCACCAGCTGGGCTCAAATCAGAAAGGGGGCAGGCATGGACCCGCTCCTCCAAAAGCCATGCCTCTCTGAGTTTAAAGCATCTTTCTGCCTTTTCTCCTCCGTCAAGGGCTAGGATCTGTACCAGTGGCTCAGGCCTGGAGAGGGCCCTCGGCGGGGTAGGGGGAAGGAAGTGGCCAGCCTGACTGTAGCTCTCCCTGCCCCTACTCTAGTGGCGCCTCATTTGGGAGAGTGCCAAATGGCCGAAGAGTCAGCTGTGACTTGGTTCATCGCAGAGCCATGCAGGCCTATATGGCACTGCCTGTCCCAACCAGAACACTCATAGGCCCCTTCTTGTGGCCAGTGCTTAACCCTTTCCCAGAGGGCCCCTGGGTCCCCAGAGTAGCGCAAGCAAACCACCCGAAGTCCCCTTCTTCCCTCCTCTAGAGTAATCCTGGAGTCAGTCTGAAAGCGATGCCCCTGCATGGGCCCTGTTATCCCACTTCAGCCCTGCTCCCCCTCCCCTCCCCTCCGCCCACCCCAAGCAGGCTCAGGGCCTCACAGGAGAAATCTCCTAGGACTGTGAACATTCTGGGCCCAGAGTAACCGCAGCCATCCCAAGCCCATCTGGTGGGCGGGGGGCCTTCGATCTGCAGCTTCTTTGGAGAGGTGCTTTTTGCCACAACCGCAGACGGCAGAGAGGACAGAGCTGCCGTGCGGCCTGCCATGCACTCACGAACATGAGCTGGCCTGTCTTTGAGTACCGTGAGCAGCGCCGGCCTTTGTTTTTTGCAAAGCCAGAGGGGCCTGTGGATACACAGTCCAAAAGAGCACCAGGGTGGAGGAAGGGCCAGGGCCCAGCCCCTCTGCAACTGGCTGGAGTCAGATCCCAAGTATGCCTCTGACACAGACCACAGAGTGTCCTGTCCCCAGGAAGCAGCCTCTTGACGGAGGAAAAACAAGTCTCTTGTCTCCAAACCCCAAGTGGCAGGAGTGCAGGCTGTCCTGAACTTGATTTTGGCCTAAGGGCAGCTCTTGAATGTCTGTACAGAGGACAGCTAGACCCTCTCTGGACTAGGTAGGCCTGGTGGTCAGATGTGCTGATGTGGAGAGAGGTACCATGTTTGCGGGAACCAGCGACCACTACCCCAGGCCGCTGCCATCCGAGGGCTGCACACACCCTATAAATGGGAGTCCTGGCAAGGGGTGGGGCGGCTGGGCAGGGTGACTTTCACTCTACACCCTCCCAACGAGGTCGGTCCAGGCGCACCTGGGAGGGCCGGCCCCCAGCTAAAATGGCACAACTGCTTCAAAATCGAGTCGTCTGTACAAAAAAACAGTTCATCTGCCCAGGAAAGAGGTACACCGAGAGCCCCCGAGAGGGGTCAAGGCGGGCTCTGCGTTCCCACCTTCCCTACCAGCACGGAACTAGGTGTCTCACCCAAGCAGCCCATCAAATAGGGAACCACCAGGACCATGGTGGGGAGGGTCGGGATGTCTCAAAATAAACAGGCCACTCCCCAACAGTCTAACTCCCCGAAGCACACAGACACAAATCCTTGGCCTTGCTGAGTTAGGTCAGCAGAGTTACAACCTGGCTATTTCACGAACTCAAATGTCAGAGGCCCAAACTGGCGGGGCTGGGTGGGCCTGCCCCCGCCTGCTTCCCACTGCATGCATGTTCTAGTCCTGGAGCCCAGCGGCCCCTGGTGAGTCACAGGAACCTGAACGTGACATCACAGCATTGCTGTGGCCAGCCCGAAGCGCGAGTGCCATAAAAAAAACATAGCTGGAGCAGGAATTTCATGGTTTGGTATTTTTAAAAAGTAGCAAGATGTGAAACTAGAGTTGAAAATAACTCTGCTGTGGGCTTCAGAGGCAAAACCTCCAAGCGGTTTGTGGGGCCCAGGCCCCTCGCTGTAGCCTCCCCAGCTCCTGGGTACTGTCCGCGCCTCAGCGCCCCACTTCTGGCCCTTGAGGAAGATCCATGGACTCTGCAAATCCCAGAAACCACCCGAAGCTCTGTCACACAGGAGCAAAGGGGGCCAATGCAGAAGGTCAGCTCACACAGCCAGGCCAGTGGTGGAAAGTGGCCCCTAGATAACCTGACACAGCCCCACAAGAACATGAGAAGAAAGGTCAGGGCCTCTGTCTGGATACATGCTGAATGCCCATTCCCAAGCAGGCAGGTCTGGCAGCCACGGGGCCTACCCTGGAGTCCTTCCTCAAAGGAAGCGGAGATAGAAAGGCGACTCATGGAAAGAAGGCCCTAATGGAAGTCCTGGCCCCACGTGAGGTGCCAGCCTCTGCTGCCTACCCCAGGGGATAGGCAGATGGGCAATGCCCAAAGTCTCCCCTCTACAGAGGAAACCAAGGCTTACTCAGATCTACACAGACAGAAAGAGGCAAAGGTGGGCCAGAGCAGTTTTTTTTCTGGACCTCTTAGTCCTCTGAGGTTGAGCCAACTTTCTCAGGAAGAGAAGACTTGGGACAGGTGTGTGTTCTCTCAGGATGTGTGTGTGTGTGTGTGTGTGTGCGCGCGTGCGTGTGTGTGTGGAGACAGGGTCACAGGAGGAAGACAGGGCACCCACTCAGCCCTAGCAGTTCCTGAGAATTCC